>OX639993.1:185450276-185592303 GCA_951828415.1 Anomoia purmunda | reverse complement strand
ATATAAATAAATAAATAAATAACTAAATAGATAATTATATAAGTAACTAAATAAATAAATATTTAAATAAAAAATAGTTATTAAAAAAATAGATAAATATATAAGTAAATAAGTAAATAAGTAAATAAGTAAATAAATAAATAAATAAATAAATAAATAAATAAATGAACAAGTAAATAAATAAATTAAAAAAAAAATAGATAAATATATAAGTAAATAAGTAAATAAGTAAATAAATAAATAAATAAATAAATAAATAAATAAATAAAAAATAAACAAATAAATAAATATATAAGTATATAAATAAATAAATAAATAACTAAATAGATAATTATATAAGTAACTAAATAAATAAATAGTTAAATAAAAAATAGTTATTAAAAAAATAGATAAATATATACATAAGTAAATAAGTAAATAAGTAAATAAGTAAATAAATAAATAAAAAAAAAATAAATAAATAAAGAAATAAATAAATAAATAGATAATTATATAAGTAACTAAATAAATAAATAGTTAAATAAAAAATAGTTATTAAAAAAAAATAGATAAATATATAAGTAAATAAGTAAATAAGTAAATAAATAAATAAATAAATAAATAAATCAATAAATAAATAAATAAATAAATAAATAAATAAATAAATAAATAAATAAATAAATAAATAAATAAATAAATAAATAGATAATTATATAAGTAACTAAATAAATAAATAGTTAAATAAAAAATAGTTATTAAAAAAAAATAGATAAATATATAAGTAAATAAGTAAATAAGTAAATAAATAAATAAATAAATCAATAAATAAATAAATAAATAAATAAATAAATAAATAAATAAATAAATAAATAAATAAATAAATAAATAAAAAATAAATAAATAAATAAACAAATGTATAAATAAATAAATATATAAGTAAATAAATAAATAAATTAATTAATTAATAAAATAAATAAATAAACAAAATACCGGACGAATCCTTGCGTGCCGCCTGTGTTGCTTTTCAGAAACGCTTGGAGCATACAAAAAAGAACAAGAATGAAAAATTCGAAATTAATGATTAGAGTAAGATAAAATGAGTGACAAAATATGAAAACTATATTTTCTTTTCAAAATTGCAAGCTTTTCCAACAAAAAATTGTGTAACAGTTATTCGTCGCCACGCTGAAAAGGAGTCATTTCCCAGATTTTGAGCGAGTGGTGGTGGTGCTGGGAACGTTGAAATAAACAAAAATTAAACAAAGACAGTTCGTGCCAAGTTTTATGACTGATGAAGCTGAAATTTACGCACTTTCACACATACATACATATATATGTAGTATATATGTAGTTTGTATGTACATATATTGAGAATATCAAGATAAGAAGTGAAAGTGCGTACCTTGAATAACAAAGAGTGTATGTGTGTGAGTGTGTGTGCGCCCAAAGGATTAAATGTCGGATAGCATTGTTTTTGAAAGCACAACAGTCTAGAGGCGACATTGTTGTAACTGCCTAACTACATCCATACGTTTGTATATAGTAGAGACGTACTGTTTGTTTTTACTCGGCATGCTCGTATTTGCATTAAATTTAATTGAAATTTGAAAAGTTTTTAATTGGCGCAAGATAAATGCCGGTCAGAATAGAAGCCTTAACTCATCTCAACATCTTCAGCACACTTCTCAACTCGAGTGCGGATATTTGACGTAGTAATAGAATTTCGCATAAAGAATGTGACTTGGGGTAATACAGGACAAAACGAATGAATTTTATTAGTTTAGCGGACGACAGAGAGTGGCTCGCGCGGGAGGTGTGCAAAAGCTGTTGAAAGGCATTAATTTTGCGGAAGTAATTTGAAGAGTGGCATCTATTGTTAGTTTTCAAATAACTAATCAAAGAACGATTGAGCTGAAGTAATGAGTGATGGGGAAAGCAAATGTGCGGGAGGGATATTTAAACGTTTATCTTGATATGCGAACGCGCTGCGGGGTTGCATTTACGGGTCATCGCTATTTTGTGACTCTGCGGTTTTTAGTGACTAGCTACGCAAGTGCGTGCGCAATTTATTGGATAAATGTGGTATTCTAGCATTTAGGGAGTTCGCCCAAATTAAAAAAAAACCCACTCATACGCAGGGGTATTACTCTAATAAGTTTGTTCAGCTAACGGTTGTTTGTAACATAATAGCCGAATCTATATAAATTCATATCTGTTTTGTAGCTATCTGAACTAAAATGTGGGTTGGTATCGAAATACTTTCAGTACAGAATTCGGCACACAAAGCTCTACCTAACAAAGTTATGGTTTTCAAAAATCCGCTAACTCTAAATTCTCTAGTTTCAAAATTCTGCTATTCTGAATTATATTATGCATACTTATATTAGGCTAGGATATACACGGAAGTCCTCGCAAGCGCCCGCCTAAGCCTGGAGGACTCGTGTCAGCCTTTTACGATCTCACAGAAGCTTCTCCACGAATCCCGCTTAGCTTTCCTAAATCGGATTTATAAATTCCCAACACGATCCTATATAGTTCCCAGTCCGTAGGTTTGCTAATCTTCCTTGCTTGGTTAAAAATACATCTAATAGAAGCCCTAAGCTCCGAGATTTCTAACGGCCACCAGGGTGGTTTCGATTTGCCTGATCGCCTTATTACAGGCTACGGTGAATTTCTTCATCAAGCTGCCGTTCAAATCCCCGAAAGAAGTAGATTCTCCTGAATTGAATATACCTATGTCCAGAAAAGGAGTGAACATTTAGAACCCTCCAGTTCGAAATACCGCATATCAATTCAGATGAAACCGGGGTAAGGTCCAAGAGCTCCTCTCTGACCAATGTTACAAATGTAGGGTCGCTCCCCCTATTACGAATAGACAAGTTTTCGCTAAGAATAAAATCAAAGAGAGACTCACCCCATGCGTTGATATCCGAGCTTCCCCAACAGGAGTGCCTCGAATTAGCATCACATCCTATAACGATGCCGACCTTCCTGCGTCTCGATGCCGCCAGAGCATTCCTCAGCAGCACTGGAGGTGGTTCCACCTCGTCGTGGTGAGTCATGTATGTGGACATGAGCCGAAATTCTTCAGCACAGCGCTCGAGACTCACAGCAATGGAGAATTTGCTGAAATTAGACAAAAAATATATATTTAACTCACGCCTGACGAGCACACAATCTCTAGGTTTACCATCGTTACTACTTAGCCACGGTTCCTGGATCAGGACTACATCTTATCTTATACTTATTTTAACTCCACATCGACTTGAAAAGTGTCGCATGTCGATTCTGTTTAATGAACTTTTTATGGAAATGATTAGCCAATACGAACACGAAAACCTATTGAATTTTCGGTTCTAAGTTTAATTTAAGTGCAAAGAGGAGCGTGAGAGACTTATTCTGCCATCTAATTTTCTCACCTATTCGATACAAAATTAAATTTTTTGTAAAAATGCAATTCATACGGCTACATAATTCGTTTCTAAGTTTCTATGTAAGTAAATGCTCTGTATTGTAGACTAACAGGATAGTGCATGGTTTGAAAACTGTCATATAAAGATTAAACCTCAACTGTCTTAATGTTTCTTTTTTATCTTCTGTTTTTCTACAGGGTCAGCCTTTTCAGACTTTTATGTCATGCGCTATTGCGTTCGGTAATTAGTTACATGCAAAACTCGTTAAATATAATCTTTATGTGACGGCTCTTATGCCACGCCCTGTCCTGTTAAGTATGCATAACAGAGACTTAAGATTTTCCGATACCGACGTTGCTCATGAGCTCTTTTTTTACTCTTCTATGGATTCGAGAATTGTAGTAGTTATTGAATGTGGAAATCAAAGTTTCTCTAACGTTAGCGACTGTGTTTGCTGTGGTAGGGATATAAATATGAAATGCAGTATATAATGGAAATCAGCTGAACACATCAAACAGTTAAATAAATAAATCAGCAAATTAATGCATGTGGAAATCATACATGACCTTGATCACGTTAAATCAAATATCTATATAAATGAAGCTATTTTATAAAGCCCCAACAACTACTCTTTTACACTTCCACCATCCCAACAAGGACACTTTTTGAAAATACCGAAAACGGAATACCTCACTACATAATGACCTTTCTCAAATCGACCTATACAACTTACTTTAATGATGAAAAAAAACCCATACTTTTTTGGCTATGCCCCACCAAAAAAACCCCAACTATTTATAATATTGAGACACCCTAATTCAGTACGCTGAGAAAGTTGTATGCGTGTTTCTGGCCTTGCCAAATGTTTCCCCGCTCTATGTATATTTTTAGGCGCTGAAAGGCATTTATAGTTTCAACTTTTGCTACCCCTACACACACACACACTTGTATGTATAGTGTATTTTTTTGTTAACCTTGCTCTGATTTTTACGCATTGTGTTTTATGTAACACAACCGTATGTATATAATTTTCCAAATATTTTTACCTTGAAACGCGAAATCAAATTACAATTGAGGTTATTATACTCGTAAGCCCTTCCAGCTATTTGAATATACCAAAGCCACAACCATGGCCGCTCAAACCATCATTACCAACATTACAAATATTTCATTTGTAACAATTATGTCATATTAGCCGCATATCAGTTGTCAGCATCGACGCGCCATTATAATGACCAACTTTTTATTTATGACCCCACTGACCTAATTTTGTGTGAGTGGGGGTGTAGGTTACGAAATATTTGCTTATGTAGTGGTGACATAGATTTCAACGAAATTTTGTCCATGATTGATGAAAAATGCTGCAGGTGTACGTGGGTATTTGACTTATCGATAATTTGATGTTTACTTTAACAGTTTTCTTCGAAACTTAGTTTTATATTTGTTTTCGAGTTAAATTGCGCTGTACTCGTGAAAATTGTGCTGAAAGTTTTCGCTGTTTTACCTCAAATGGAGAAATCGAATGATTGTACAACATTCATTCGTATCTTGCGTTTGTGGCAGACAACTATTGCGTGGTTACGAGTAACGGAAGTTTAATGATAGTGAACCGCAAGTAGATTAGTTAGCTAAAATTTCAAAATAACCTGACTCGCAAGGATGGCCACGAAAGCTGATTTCTCCAGTTACATAATACTAGCCATTGAGTATGAATACGAAAAATTTCTATAAATGTAAAAAGTCGTTGAAATAAAATATGACCATTGTGTTTATAAATATTTAGTTTTCGTTTCCGTCAGGCACCGAAAATAATAACTAGTTTAAAATGTTGCTGATAAATTGAATTTGATATTAAAAAAGTTAAAATTCAGTAACATATTGGTTTTAGCGTCAGGGAATACGAATTTGATGTAAAAATTGACAAAAATAAATGGCGGACAAAAAATTGAAAAAATTACGTTACGGAAAAATGCGTCGCAGGGGGTTTTCGGGGTCGGAGAATACGAATTTGATCTTGCGATTCAAAAAACGAAATGGGAGATTCAAAATGGCGATTAAGAATCAAGTGAATGGAAGTCACTGCCTTTCTTTTTTTTTTGGGTTTTCACAATTTTGAGTTTTTATTGAAACTTTGCTAATTGCGATAATCAAATGACACTTATGCCAATTTTTTACATTTCTGTCTACGATTATATTGCAGCATTGCAAACCACGGTTGATGTCACTCGTTGGGAAATTTTCAATATCATAAATGATGTTCGTCATAAAGATTTGAGTAGTCGAATCATCGTTCTTGAAAATGCATTATCTAACAAAATACAAAATTCATTTGGGGATTTTGGAAGAAGAGCAAAATAAATTCAAGTTTTTGTTTTCAAAATTTGAAAAAAAAAAATGGAAAAATGCGAAACGCAATTGCGCTTTATTCAAAAAACTAAATGAGTCCTGGCTCATCGTCGAACTGCTGGAGAATTTGTATAATTTATTTTACTCTGTTCAAGCAAATTCAAAAATTTATCGAATTCCGGTCGACTATTTTGGAGTCGGCACTTTGTATTTTGGAATGTCAACATTAAATTCGTATTTCCTGACCCCAAAAACACAAGAATACTGATTTTTGTGAGAGAAACATTAATTTTTCAAAATTCGGTCCGCCATTTTGAAGATGCCATTTTGAATTTGGAAGTTTTAATTTTTCAAATATCATTCCGCCGGTTTGAAGGCGAAATTTTGCATTTTAAAGTTTCAACCTCAAATTCGTACTCCTTGACCCCAAAAACACCGGAATAGTGATTTTCGCAAGAATAAAGTTAATTTATAGAATTTTGATCCGCCATTTTAGAGTCACCATTTTGTTTTTTACAATTTCAACCATAAATTAATATTCTCCGATCCCGACATTAGTAACTTATTGACTTTCAAATTTTTTTATTGGGAATTTCAATTTTGGCAAGCTTTCCCGATCTTTCGGACCAGTGAGCAGGGTAACTTAAACGAACGCCTGCGGAACGTTGGAATCAATTTGAGACACAATTCATAAGTCGTTTGTCTGAAAAACTCGAATGAGTTTGCAGTATTAAGGAGCAAAAACAATTGACTGGCGAGCCGTAACTATGCACCACTGAATTAAAATATACACAATTTCATAAATCATAATTTAGTTTGAGCCGCCCACTTCCGAGAGGCACAGCAGGAAAATCATAGAATTCAATGCTTAAAGCTAGGGGTCTGTGATGTACCGTAACTGTTGATATTGGAGAGTGACATTCATCTAATTCAAAGTTTAAGTTGCTACTTATAAGTAAATATAAAAGATACTCAATCCTTTTATAAATTTCTTACATACTTATAGTTGTCAGACAGCCGAAGATCGTGGCAGCCAGCGCTCCTATTTTTTATAGCGTATTGTTAATTCACATCTAATATACTAAAAAAAATAAAACAAATAAAATCCCTTTACAGCAAGATAACAGAAGATATTACCTACTAGAAAATTTTTAACGATTTCAAGCTGACGATAAACTTATAATATTAATATATAGATGGCAGGCCGAACTTCTCCTACTACGTCGGCTCTGAACGACAACTGATTTTTGTGATATTAGAAAACGTAGTGAGTGTGCACATACGCTATACACTCGGCTTTGGCGATCGCACCTGAAAAACGAAGTATCTCTTCAGAATTTCTCGAAAATTGCAACACTTTTAGTCCATAAAGACCAAAACAAGAGTGTGAGTGGGTGTGTGTGTGTGTGTAGCGGCTGTATACAGGACACCAGTGAGTGCTATGAAAAAGATTGACGAAGTCATTCAAAGTCATCCTGACACTGGGCTGCATCTGCCTCTAATCAAAACAAAGTGTGAGCACAATTAAGGGTTTGTTGTTCGCAAAAGCAAAAACCGAAACAATGTTGGCTTTAACATCTTTGGCTTAACTTTCGCAGTGTTTTGTTTAATAATGATTTTGTTGTTGTTGTTGTTGTTTGATTTTGTTGTTGCTGTTGTCTAAATTGTGTTGCTGCTGCTTGCCCTTTCATGTCGTGTGGCTATCTATTTTTTTAAATTTTTGTGCTACTAAAACGATGAAGAAGTTCTCTCGAACATGCCAGAGGTGCATCACTTTTGTGCCTTACACAGCAGTCCCCCCAGAGCACAGCAGGTGTGAATTATTTATTTTCACTTAAAAGTGAAAAGCACTGCTAAAAGTTTCGAAAAAGTCAAGTTTTGACTTCAGTTGTGGATACAAGGATAAAATGCGTGCTGCTACTGCTGTTGCTGCTGTTTTGAGTACACCAACAATCCAAGTTCATCTGAGGCGAGGGTGTGAATGAATTGCAAATATGTATGGATGGATGTTTCTTTGCTTATCCGAACAGGTGCGTGCACACTGTGCTCATATGAACATTAAGGTCCATCGATCCCCATACAAAAAAAAAAAACAAAAATTGTTACTGTTTCTTCATCGAAATTATATTTTAAGCCACCAAAAACCAAAATATTTCAGAGAAATGTTAAGGTTTACGTGAGCTGAACCGCTTTGAAAATTCCCTCAAAAATGGAGCTTTTTGTAAATAAAAATAGTTTTTAAATTTTTTTCTTTTTTTTTTAAACTACCCTACCGTTAAAAGGTCTGTATAAGAATATTTAAACAAAAATTGAACAAAGTATGATAATGAGTTTTTTGATGCCACTTTTCACCTTTTATGGGAGACTGGTTTAAGAAGAAATTTGAATAACTCAGCCAAAACTTAACTGATTTAGGCTTATAAGGCATCATTGGAAATATATTTGAACCATTTTATTTATTTGCAAATCCATTTTCCATCCATTTTCCAAGTTTTCTAAATTTCATTATTATGATTCCGTTCAACACATTTCTCAGCTTAAAGTGTTTTATTTTTTGAGTTATAAAAAATCATTATAATTTTGGTAAGACTAATGAAAGTCTACAAATTGTTTAAGTTATCGATAACTATTACATTGATACTTATGTTTTAACAGTCTTCCCATAGCAATTATCAGCGAGATGAATTTTTTACAGCTTTCGGAAGCTTCTTTCTGAGAGTTGTATTATAAAAGTCATTGCATAATAATTATGAGTAAGGAACTTTTCTTTAAGTCTTGATTTCGAACTAGTCCCGCATAAGTCCTAAACTAATTCCGAAATGGTCCAAGTCAAAGATATTAAGACTGAAAAAATTTTCAATATAAATCTCAAGTCAAAAGTCTTTGAAAACTTAGAAAAAATTATTTCGGCTATAATTATTATGAGAAGACCTTTTTAATATATGTAGGCCTCAAATTAGAAGTCTTTGAAGATCCAAAAAAATTTAGATCCCTAGTAATTATTATGAAAATACTTTTATAATATTTAAGTCTCAAAATAAAAGTCTTTGACAACTTAAAAGAAATATTTCTTTTACAATTATTATGAGAAGACTTTTTTAATATAAGCCTCAAAACAAAAGTCTTATAATTATAATGAGAATACTTTTTTAATATAAGTATCAAATTAGAAATCTTTGACGACAGAAAAATATTTATATTGCTGATAATTATTATGAAAAGACTTTTATAATATAAGCCTCAAAACAAAAGTCTTATAATTATAATGAGAATACTTTTTTAATATAAGTATCAAATTAGAAATCTTTGACGACAGAAAAATATTTATATTGCTGATAATTATTATGAAAAGACTTTTATAATATAAGCCTCAAAACAAAAGTCTGTGAAGACTAAAAAAAAAATATTTCAGTTATAATTATTATGAGAATACTTTTTTATTGTAAGTCTCAAATGAGAAGTCTTTGAAGACTTACAAATATTTATCTCGCTAATAATTACTATGAAAATATATGTATAATATAAGTCTTTTAAAAATTGCGAAAGAATACTCGAATAATGTGGACCTTACTCTAATAATTATTGATTAACTTTTACTATTTTCTCTTATAATAGTTACATATGTATGCCTCTAATCTTATCAGCTCAAATCGTTTTTTTAATACTAAAAAACAAAAATTTTTATTGAGAATTTCATGATTGAAATCGTTTTCTAAAATTAACACTATTTTAACTCTGTTATAGTGAACTTAAAATACGCTTTTGAAAGTTATTGTAAAATTTTAAAAGCATATTTTAACTTTTTTGTTAAATTTCTCTCCACCATACTTTTAGGAGCTCAGGTTTATGCTAGATTCAGCGGCCGCAGCGCGAACTTATTAAAATACTAATATTTCTTTCTAGTACTTAGCAACCTTTTTCATTTCATATGAGTGACTATTTTCAGTCTCATTTTACCCCCCTATGCTGATGACCTGATCAAACTCAACAATCTGACAGCTGCCAGGCTTACTGCGCCTAAAACTATGCGGCAAAACTGGGTTTTAATCCTCTAGTAATGTCAACAGCAGTTTTTGTTGGTATGTTCTACTGAGTACGTAACAGCGAAGTAAAGCTGACAACTGTCAGATGGATAAGTTGTGTCAGGTCAATAGCATAGGACAGTTAGCTAAAAGCGGATATGAAGGTGACTGAAATTTAAAATCTGTTGTTAAGTAAAATTTCGATTCTAACTAAAATTTGCTTGATCTTACGACTATGACTACGGCCCAGCAAATTTTAAAATTCTGATGGAAACACCGCAAGTTTTTTTTGTTTTTTGGTAAGCCACCCTAATGTACATACATATATACATATAGTATGTGTGGGTGGGTGCGTAAGAGTTTGCGGCAAACAGTTCAAAAATCAATATATGTACATAAGAGTTGTTGCTATTGTTTTGTTTGCTTGTTTACCTGCTTGTTTGGCCTGGCTACTCGGTGGCTTGGTTAGATAAACTAAGTTTCAAAGGAGAACATTCTCTGCGGTGCCAACTGCCGGCTGGCAGGTCACAGATTCTGTGTCTTGCCGTTAACGTGACGCTCCTCAGCGCATTTGAGAATTTAAAGTTAAGCAACGGTTGACTGCTATGGGCGATAAAGGTAACTAGCAGCTGTTGCAGCTATTGTTGTGTGTGTGTGTGTGGCTTGTCTGTTAGCGTATGAGTAGAGATTAAATAGGGAAGCAGAGGTGGAATTTCGTATGAAATTAATTCAGATTACAGGCGAGCGTTTACGTGTACAGACGCGTTGACTCAGGCTAAGGACAGGGTCTAAATTAATATGAAATTAAGATAAGCGGATAATGAAGACGTACACACATACACTCATATTGTTGTGGTGTATATATGTGTGTGTGTACTTTTTTGGTTTGAGCAAATCTGATTTAAATTGCGCTTGTGGCGGCCATGAGCGAACGCAGGGTGGGTGTAAAGTTCGGAGATACATTCGTTTAAACCCGCTCATTTCCATTGCGAAATTTATGCATACCAGTGTACATGAAAATTATAGGGGCAACTGCTACTCACTAAACATTCTTCCTCTTCTTCTTCCTTCTTCTTCAAATATAATGTAAAGTTCTTCACAATTCTATGGTTGTTCGTTGGCTCTGCTCCTGTCTGCTTGCGAAATGTGTTTTAATCTAGATGGTACATTCTGCCAAATATGCAGCGTGTAAACGCTCCCTTTGCGTTGCAGAGCTTGCATATTTCGTTGACTCAGAGTGCAGTGCAATTGGGAGTGCTGTGTGGGTTGTACAGTGGGCGAACTTAATATATTTTTGCTCATGGCATTAGATTATATCCAAGGGTGGTGTTATATCACTTATAATTCTTCAATTTTGTGGTTCGTTCGTTATGCGAATATATTTGCGCTTTTGATTAACAAAACAAATTTGACGCATCCTTGATGATACTAGATTCGGCGATTAGATAGAGGTGAAATTCGTGGTGAGGCAGGATTCCAACCTATTCTTATTACTTATTCATCAATATCGTTTTTTATATCGTCATTTTACTTAGGCGCGATTTCACATTACTCGGTACGATAGAGGAGAGCAGGGATGGGCAAGTGAAACAAATATATCGTTTCGATATTTTTAAATAATATCGGCATGTGCAGAGTAACAGTATCGATATTCCGATAAAAATACCGATTTTTCAATCGATCATTCGATAAAAATATCGATATTTCGATAACTATTTATTATTTCGATAACTATTTATTATTTCCATAAAAAATATCGATATTTCGATAAAACAGTATTTTCACCTCAATGCGTAATTACTTAATAAAGTATTGGGAAACTATTCGATAGTTAAAAAATGATAGATATTTGGCAGTTTTATTATTTTTATATATTACTGGCAATATCCGGCGTGCTGTGTTTCCAAAAAGACAATTGGGGGATTCACAAGGTGTTAGAACTCATAAAGTCATAAAATTGTTGATTTCAAAAATTATGTTTTTCGATTGCTTTGAAACAAATACTTGAAACAAAGCATTTTTGTATATTTTAAACTTTATGACTTATGACGCATTATGACACCTTGTGAATCACCCAAATGCATTAAGTTAGGTGTATTTGTGTACTGAAGTGATTTATTTAAACAAACCTTGGGTTCAACTTAGAAAAATATACATATGGGGCATTCTGCGCCAAGTCGCACACCATTTTGTTTTTACATTTTATGTTTTGTTATCAATTGAGAGGTACTATTTTGACTTTTTTTAATTTTTTTCGTGCAGCGTGGTTTTCAAGATATCGATGTTTGAAAAACGTTAGTTTGTTTTTTAAACGCTCATAATTTTGTAAAAATGGGCCTTTAGGAATTTCGCGTTTTTCAAAACTCTTCTGGAATCTTAAATTAAAAAAAAAATTTAATTCGTATTATTATTAAATCTTAAATAATTTTTATACGAAATGTTAATTTGGAGCTTAGCTCGATAATGGGGCAACATTCATTATCATCACCATCGGTTCCTTTCTCTCCTATTGGAGCATAGGGACAACTATGGGGTATATTTTTTCGAATTTTCAAATTTCCATGTTTCTATTATTTTGTAATAATTTTATTGAATTACTTACTTTCATCGCCAGTATTGTTTAATATTCTTAATGAGGTATGTATTTCGTTCATCGCATACATTTTGCAAAGCTCAATTAAGACGGACTAAATGTGTATGAGATTAATTCCTTACTTATATCAGACGATTCTAAAATGTAGTAAGATTGGGTTTTTATTTTAACACAAACCATTGTTCGCTACAATATTTAAATTGATGAAATAGCAATGAGCTCAATGCATTTCTACACGATGAGTATAGAAAGTCATATTTACTAAATTATGGTCTATAACTTAATTCGTGCGGGGGTTTTCCAAAATTTGAACGTTTATTAAAGAAAAACATGTACAATAGTATTATTCAAAGTGCTGCCCATCTGAAGCTATGTCTTTTTCTCATCTTTCTGGCAATTTGTGGATCCCATCCCAAAAGAACTGCGCCGGCTTGGCAGCCAAGAATGAATCAAGCCAATTTTTGATATCCTGCGCTGATGCGAACCGTATTCTAGTGAGGGCGTTCTGCATCGATCGGAACAAATGGTAGTCAGAAGGGGCAAGGTTTGGGCTCTAAGGCGGGTGGGGTAAAACTTCTCATCCACTGTTTTCCAAATAGTTCTTAACCGGAATAGCAATGTGGGGCCGAGCGTTGTCATGGTGGAAAATTATTGCCTCGTGTCTGGTCGCGTATTCCGGGCGTTTTTCGGCTACTGCTCTCTTCAAACGGATTAATTGTGTTCGGTAGCGTTCACCATTGATGGTTTCATCCGGTTTTAGCAGCTCATAATACACCACACCCTTCTGATAACACCAAATACAGAGCATTACCTTCGCGCCATGGATATACGGCTTAGCCGTTGATTTGGCTGGTTGGCAGAATTTCATATATGATTTTTTGCGCTTGGGGTTGTCGTAATGGATCCATTTTTCATCACCAGTAACAATCCGATGCAAAAATGACTTCCTTTTGCGGCGTTCCAGCAGCATTTCGGACAAGCAAAATCGCCTTTCGACACCGCTCGGCTTGAGTTCATGTGGAACCCAATTTCCTTGCTTTTGAATATATCCAGCTGATTTTAAACGTTTTGAAATGGCTGCTTGAGTGACACAAGAGCTTTTCTTGCGTTTGGCAACAATCTTTATCGAGTAATGCATCCAGTACTTCATCTTCAAACTTTTTTGGCTGCCCAGGACCTTCATCGTCTTCCAAGCCAAAATCACTACTTTTAAATCGTGCAAACCACTTTTGGCACGTTCGCTCAGCTAGAGCATGTTCACCATAAACTTCCACCAAAATACGATGACTTTCGGCAGCAGTTTTCTTCATATTAAAGTAATGAAGAAGAACTCCCCGCAAAAACACTTTTTCAGGCAAAAAAATCGACATATTTGAGTGAAAAAAAATTTTGTTGTTTACGCTTCAAATGAATGGCATATACTGAAAAGACGTACAACGACAGTAGCTTTCCAACGTATGTTCGGAATATATTGGAACGATGGAATACATACAAGTTACACCATCTCTTAGCAAACCGCACGAATTAAGTTATAGACCAATATTTTAATATGTAAGTCTAAGTTTCTACTTTTTATTTAATTCCAGCCCTTCTACAAATGTTAATATTTGTATTAAATAACATTTTTTACACAAAATCTATAAAAATTTTCCATAAAAGAAGCCATGCATATGAAATTCAGTTTTAGTAACACAAAAACCATTGTAATATTCTAAAAAAATGGACTATTCTAAAAACAATGAATTATACGATACCGCATATCGAAAAAATAAACGTGAAAAACGCCATATTTTTCAAAGAATTAATCATTGGCCGTTATATGGAATTTAATGGATACTTTAGGTTTTTGAACTTGTAAATTAATATCCGAATCAAACTTCTTTATCCGCCCCAAACTGTTGAAGAATTCCTCTGCATTGGGGTTGTATCATTGCCAAAAGTTGTCGTTCGGCGGAAAATCCAGCTAATGGATTGAGAAAGGCCACAAATCAAGTAAAGGCTCTATATAAATAAAAAGAAAGCAAAAAAGTAAAATAGTAAAAATGATTTGTGGTGCGAGACGGCTTAGAATTTAATATACTATAATTTTTAGAACTACAAATTTGAATATTTATACTTTTTAACTTGATTTAAACTTGATCGTAGTAGATATTAGGTTTAAAATTTGAAATGCTTCCCCACTTCAAAGTGTAGTTTTTACCTTAAATTTTCAACATTCTAAATTTGTGCCTACTAACTTTAGAATTTGTGGTAAATCAAAGTAAAGTTTGAAAAATATTATATGATTTTTGAGAATGTTAAAAAATAAAAATGAAGTTTTTCCGCTTAGTTTTTTACAATATTTTTACATAAAAATTATGGTCGATATGCAAGAGTTTTTAATAGAAAGCCTTGTCGCTGAAGTTGGCAACTGGCAGGAGGGAACTAGCTCGTAGTCTTTAAATGAAACATAGCATATCGAATAGGTATTCAAGGTTCATATCAGGTTTTCTGCTCAACCAAATTTTCATTGACAGCGCAAAGAACATAAATTGCTACTCTGCTATAATCTACGTTCGGATTCAGTGATTGCGCCGAATGAAAAATTCTTCCCTTTTGTCTCTGTTTTTTCATTCGTTTTTTACTTCATGGTTGTCACAAATTATGAAATTTTCTACTACGATCTTAATTTAGAATCGCTTCTCTTCAATTTACTTATTTAATCCCCAATCATTGCCAATTCCCAATTCTTGTAGTGTTCGTAATTACAATCAATAAGTCTCGAAGTTATACCAGAAAAATAATTTTGTGTTTTTACTACGAGGATTCTTTTACCCAGACTAGAAAGAGATGCAAACACTATTACTATTTCTATTCTTTCCGAGCTAGAGGATGGGTCCATTACTAAACACGTGATCAGAGGCACACCTCAAGGTAGCGTTTTCTCCTATACTATGGAATCTAACCGTTGATGCCCTGCGTTGGAACCTAAAGGGCACTGGTTTCCAACCGTAGCAACTGGTAAACAACTGCAATGAGCTACTGCAATATGCCCTCAGCCAAGTAAACATCTGGTCGAAAGAAAGCGGGCTTAGCGTTAACCCAGCAAATACTGAGATGGCACTCTACAAGATGATATATAAAATTCCTCCATATTCGTCGGCTCTCTTTACCGATGGTTCCAAACTCAACGAAAGAGTTGGCAGCAGGATTCACCTCAACGAATTAGCGCTGGACTTCAGCTTTCGCTTACCGGAGCACTGTAACATTTTTGAAGCAGAGATAAATGCCATAATGGAGGCTGCTCGCTGGCCAAACTTGAACCAATTCCTAAATGGGTACTTTTTAAACAGTTTGGCTGACCTTAGCTCGGCAAGCATTCCCGATCTTCTGTGCTACGTAGGGCGCACTCGGTAGTTTAGCTTCAAAGGGAAGGAAGAAGAATACGTATGGCTCCCGCCAGCGGTATCACAATGGGTTTTGTCAGCTTACGTGTCCAGCCGTGGACTTGCATAGTTGCAGCTGTTCTAACCTATGCTACCCCAACCTTCTTGGTAGGGGAAAAGATAAAATCTCTATGATTCTCGAGGGAGATTTTAAGGCCCATTTTGCATCAGTTGTTTCTTCACTTCTAGTGGTCTCACTTAATCTATCCAGTTACCAATTGAAATACTATCCAATGATTTGTGAATATTGAATACAAGGAATATTTTAATGCAAAGTTTTGTATTAATGTATCGGGTCTTGCAATAGGAACGCAGAAAAGTTTTTTTAAATAAAACAAAAACGGTTTTGGATATGAATTAAATTCTATATTCTTGTGAATGTACATTCGATGCCATTATGTATGGAACTCGACTTCTTTTGCATGGGCACCACGGGCACGCTTGCAGAAGTCCAGACGCTGAACCCAATTTTCGACGGTTTTCAAGCATAAATCGACCGATACTGCTGCAATTTCACGTTCGATATTCGTACGAAGTTCATCAATCGTCGCTGTCAAAATGTCAAAAGAGCGGGGGAAAAATATGGCGTCGTTTGCTGTCACTATCGGTCTACTTTTGTAGCGTCCCTATTGAAAACCCTTTATATCTTTAGAGATAACCTCTCTCTGCCACGCACACTCAATCTCTAATATTTTTAATATTTTAAGAAGTTTCACTTCTATCGCGTGAAATTTTTTTTTATCAACCTTTCTCAATCATATATAATAAGTTTGAAAAGTGACTAGAACAAGGATTTATTTATCTTAAATACCAAACATTTTTTGTTATGAAAAAATAGGAAGAAAACGTAAAATGTACGCATTTTCCAAGCTGTACAACAAAATTCTCTTTCGACAAAAAAATCCATGAACTTTAAATAAAACCGGTTCGAAAGCAATTTATAATATAAAATTCTCTTTCCAAAAAAAAAAAATCCATCAACTTTCGAAATTAATTTATAATAGAGAGAAGGAGTTTTCCACGAATTCAATATCTGCTTTTTTTATTACCTCCGCCAATTCGGAGATACTGCAACTCCCCAGATGGTCCGCTGTAACTTTGGAAATTACAAATTCACCAAAAATTTAAACTGAAGTGAAGTAAAAGTAGAGCTAGTAGTTTTTCGAGCAGATCGATTTTCAAAGAAATTGAAAAAGTTTTAAAAACGGGTGAATTTAGTGAACTTATTAGTTAACATTTAAGTGGAAATTAGATATTTGGTAAACACTTTTTTCCAATTTACTAAATTTTCGTATTTAAAATAATTCTGTACAATCGAATTTTTTATTTACAAATTTATTATTCCATTATCTGAGCGCTTTCGTAACGCTTCCATTGTCTATATTTAGTATGCAAAAAGCTGAGTGCAAAATTGTCAGAGTTGTGAAGGTTTTTCTGCTGCACTTTACTTACCCTGTACCCCCTCCCCCCGCTACAAGTGAAAGAGGATTCCGCGCATATATTACTATGTTTTGCAATTACAAACATCGCACACTTATGGCACAACATGCAAATGCCCATATATGTACATACATATGTACATACATCACACATACACATTCACATAAATTTAATGCACATTACAAACGGCGAAGCTTTTCATGTAAGCCTCCACGCGTGCGTTTCCATTCAAGCTGTGGCATCAACAAAAGCACCGAGAAAACATTTAAACAAAAAAACAAACAAAAAATGGTTGAAAATAACTAAACTACAACAAAAAATATATACAACAAAACCAAACGAGTAGTGTTAAGACGATACACCAAAGTACAAACAATAGTAACAGTTAGACGTACTATGTATGTAGTTATAACCCCATAGCAACGTTTACTCGTAAAGAGTAATGCCAGAATCAAATGTCAAGTGACAATGGGAGAAAAATATTAAAAAATACTCAAGCGGGGCGAACTGACATGACCTGATGCGCTATACGTTCTGGTTGCTGCTGGTGCTGCTGCTGCTGGTGGTGCTGCTGTGTATCTGACTATCGCACCCTCGTCAAATGACGCCACAGCGCCTATATGTATGCAACACAGTACAACATAAATTGCTCTGTCAGCCTCAATTCCAATGCCAGCTGGCTGGCTGGATGGCTGGCTGTGTGCACCAAATTCAGTCTACTCAACTGGCATTGCACTCCATTTTGCAATGGCACACTTTAGAGCATTTAAAATGCACTAGCGGCGAGCATTGATGTATGTATGTATCTATGTTTGCATGGGTGTGTGTGTGTGTGTATACATTCACATGCGGTGCACTTGCATTGGAATTTGAATGTAATTGATTTTGTACCCAAGCGAGCATACATAGTTTGTGCTTAAACTACAACTAAGTATATAGATCGACCCTGTCGGAAATGGAATCCCTTTAGAAGAAATTTAAAAAGTGTTTTTGTTTTTATCAACTGTAAGTGATTGAAATTTTTTCTTTTTTCTTGTAAGTAACCAATTTTATTAGCATGGCGTTGTTCGAAGAGCAAGTCAATTATCTGACTCTGCATTTGATTTGAAATATTTTTAATTGGGTTTGACAGAAATAAATAAATAATATCAAAACTAGCATTTTTCAAACTGCCATAAAATGTTTTTATTTGCAACTATTTGAAATTCCTGTTTTTTTTAAACTATTTTAAAACTAATCTAATTAATAAGCTACTTTTAAACCTGCCCGTTTCCAATTATTTAAAAATAATGTACAGTCTAGTTTATAGTAACTAGGAAATTTTTATTTTCCATTAAAAAAAAAATAAATTTTAATTTCAATTGACTATACAAATTAAGAATTATTGCGAACATCAATTCTCCAAAGTATTGAGATTGTCGATTTCTTGTTCAATTACACTGCTTTCCAGACAAAAAATTAAAAAAAATGAGCCATAGGAGACCTTTGCATGTACCTTCTGAGCTCAAATACACATTTAAAAAATTTTTGTATAGGTCGGGTTTTGAAAAGACGCTAATTTTTTATTGCTTAACTGTTAAGTGCCAATCAACGCGTAACTTGTTCGAAGGACCTGAACGCCTTCAAAATTTTAGGGAGTGGTGAAAACCATGCTGAGTTATATCTCGTCAAAATTAATCTTTTTTGTAAATTTTGGTTTGAAAGCTTTTTTTTCGGAATTTTCGCGATTTTTTTTAATTTCAAACTTAATGTAAAAAAATAAGTAAAATAAAAAGTTAAAAAAAATGGACAAAATTCTACATTTTTTTGCGAGAGGTGAAGTTATAGTTGAGTTATAGCTGGTCAAAATTTAACTTTTTTGTAAATTTTTGTTTTAAAGTTTTTTTTTTAGAGGTTTGCTATTTTTTTAATTTCTTAATTTCATGTTAAAAAAAAAAACTAAAATAAAAACAAACAAAAAAATCGCAAAAATTCTAAAAACATTTTGAGAGTGGTGAAAAACATGCTGAGTTATAGCTGGTAAAATTAAATTTTTTTGTAAATTTTGGTTTGAAAGTTTTTTTTCAGAATTCTCTCGTTTTTTTTAGTTTCCTAACTTTATGTTACAAAAGATAGTTAAAATAAAATTAAAAAAAAAATCGCACAAATTCTAAAGAGCTAGTAGGGAGTGGTGAAAAACATGCTGATTTTTAGCTGGTTAAAATTAAGCTTTTTTGTAAATTTTGGCTTGAAATCTTTTTTTCGGAATTTTCTTTAATTACTAACTTTATGTAAAAAAAAAAATCGAAACAATTCTAAAAATTTTTTGGGAGTGGTGAAGTTATAGCTGAGTTATAGTTATGGTCAAAATTAAACTTTTTTGTAAATTTTGGCTTGAAAGTTTTTTTCAGAATTTTCTCGTTTTTTTTAAATTTCTTAATTTTATGTTAAAAACAAAATAACTGAAATAAAAGCTTAACAAAAATCGCATAAATTCTAAAAAAAAATTGGGAGTGGTGAAAAACATGCCGAGTTATGGCTGGTCAAATTAAAGTTTTTGGTAAATTTTGGTTTTAAATTTTTTTTAGAAGTTTTACATTTATTTAATTTCTTGAATTTGTGTGAAAGAAAAAATTTAAATAAAGGCTTAAAAAAAAATCGGAAGAATTCTAAAAGATATTATAAGAGTGGTGAAAACATGCTGAGTTATACATAGCTGGTCAAAATTAAACTTTTTTGTAAACCTTGGTTTTAAATTTCTTTTCAGAATTTTTTTGAATTTCTTTTAATTTCTTAACGCTATGTTAAAAAAAATAACAAAAATAAAAACTTAAAAAAAAATCGCAAAAATTCTAAAAAAAAAATTGGAAGTGTTGAAAGACATGCTGAGTTCAGAATTTTGCTATTTTTCTTAATTTCTTAACTTTATGATAAAAAAATAACTAAAAAAAAATCGCTAAAATTCTAAACAAATTTTTGGGGAGCGGTGAAAAACATGCTGAGTTATAGGTCGTCAAAATTAATTTTTTTTTGTAAATTTTTGTTTTAATGTTTTTTTTTTCAGAATGATGAGTGGCCTATAAAAAATGTCTTTTATATTAATTTCGGGCTGCTGAACACAAAAACTCATTGATTTTGCCAAAGAAGCGTTTTCGAGATATAGGCAGAAAGGAACCTTGTTTATGATATCCCTTTTGAAGTTATTGCAAAACTCCAGACTAGCAAATAAACGGATCGTTTTAAAGGTACATTTAATCGCCTTATGCTGATATATATTTTTTGTGTAAATCGAAATAGAAGCTATAGCTTTTTAATTATTTTTTTGCATAGTTTATACATTAAAGGAATAAATAAACATTTTCGAAAAAGCTCGAAGAAGGCTTATTTTTTGCATCTAGACGCCAGTAACTCAAAAAGTACTATGCCGGTTTAGACAAAAGATTATCATACAGTAAATGGTTAGGTGTAGTTGCAATTCTGGAGTTTGTTTTAGCAATAACTGCAAAATGACCTCAAAAAACAGGATGTTTACCTTTACGCAAAAAGACTTCTTTGGAAAAATAAATGAAACGCAGTCGTGTTCACCGACTCAAAAATAGTCTTAAAACTAATTTTTAATTCAGTACTTTTTTCCTGTTAACTAGTGTCATTTATTAACAACGTATTTTACCACAGCAAAAGTACAATAATACACAACCGCAATAACCTAATCTTGGTACTTGGTGTAAGGTAAATCAATATAATTAATTTAACGTGCAGTTGATTTCCAACTACATTTTAAATTCGTAAATTTTTTAGACTATCTCCTTTTTTCCAACAGGGTATAACTCTCGCAAACGTAGCTACATTTTAACACAGTGTTTTTGAATATGTGTTTTTTTTAGTTTTAAACTGGGTGTTTGAGTTGCATGCAAAGCCGAAATCTCTGCCCTGCCTAACTCTGGGTTCCCACTGGCAAGCAGATAACATTCGAACAAATATTAAGAAGCTGTGTGTAGAAGCGCTGACATTTAGCTGAACTGAATACATTCTAAACATACGCACACACACACACATACACACCACACAGACATAGACACATATCAACATTAGTATTCATTTGGTCCATATGCATTACAAAATAAGTTGAAGTAAAAATAAATGAGCATCGAAATTGTACAGGCAGTCTGTGTGAGAGAGTAGCAGCTGGAAGCGTTTCGTTGAGGAAAAGTATTTTATTGGTTTTCTAGCAAATATTTCGTATCGTTCATATCATGAATGTAAATATGTAAACAATACATATATACCATTATAAGGAGGGCGTGTACTGGCTCATATGTAGATGTACTTTAATTTTCTAATTACTCTCAAAACTACTTTCGCCATTTTTCGGTCATCTGTCTAAAACTGATAAATTGCCAAATACTGCGATGGTTCGATAATCACTATGAAATACATTAGTGTTTACATACAAACGCATGCACATCTACATATGCACTTAAAATGTAGTTACTTAGTTTCGTATACATATCTTGCTAAACGGCACCCTGGGAATTTCGCTTATCTACTAAAGATATCTAAGGCACGCTGAAAACTGCAGTGATTGCCTTTTTTTGTTTTGGTAGGCTGACTCAAATAAGAATGATTTTGGTCTTTGAAATTAGCTTAAAAGCCTGGAAACATTACAATGTAAATTATATATTTTCGTAAAAATTACATCGCATCAACCAAGTACGCCCACACTTGTCATTCTTAATTTATCTAGTTAGCTCTGTTGTCATAGGATTGCTCAGTTCTTTGATCAAAAGAAAAAATGTTAGAGATTGTGTAGAAATCAAATTTATTTAAATTTTATTTTGATACTATCGTGCTTTAAATTTACGTCAATGAAAGTAAGCATACCTCTAGATGTTAAGTAAACATCAAGGCACAATTAAATGGAATATTAATACTTAAAAATGCGTCGTCCGGTTTAGTCATGGGATTACACATTTTTCGATTATTATCGATAAAATTTAGAGACGAAGTTATTTGGTCGTGATTTCATTCGTGATTTTAAAATGATAAAATACCTCATTTCATGTTAATTTATTGACAGATTTTACAAGACGAAATTACTTAGTTTCGTCGTAATTTGCTCTTAAATTAGGAATGAGCCATAAATTACGATAGTCTGTCCGGGATTTAATACACGTATGACAGTAGGCTCTGCTGTTATGATATGATATAGCCGTAAGAGTGTTTTGATATTGTAATTATAAGATAGTGAAATTAATATTTGTAGATTGCCGGAAAAAAATAACGACTTTTGGGTTTGAACTTGGCTTGCTATGAAAGCTAGGTCTGATCACATCAACTGATCAAATCGTATGAACTCATCATATGATGTTGCAATCACTTTTCACATGTAGAAGGTGGCGCAAAATTACTATTAAAATTTGATTTTTGAATATTGATTTCACTCAAGGCGAATTCAAATAAGGAATAGTTGCTATAGCAGCTGATTTGACTTTTTTTATTCGCCTACATGTATTTTGTTTTTGCTTTTCCGTATGAGCCAAGGCGAATTCATATCAGGTGGTGTTATTCGTACAAAAACAGAAATTTACACTAACAAAATATACGCACAGTGACAGTATGGTTTACAACAAAGACGTCATTTTGATTTAACGTTTACCAAGCGAATTCAATCAGCTGCTTGATCAACTTCACCTGATATGAATTCGACTCGGGGCGAGCTTTTAAAAGCCGTAAAAGCGAAAACAAAATGTATGTAAATTTTAACAACTCCTACGCAGAGGCAAAAAAAAAATACATGTGCATTTTGTAGTTGTATTTATAACACTACCTTATATGAATTCGATTTGGTTTTTACCATGTTACAAGAAAGAAGCTAGTTCCATTTCGAATTGTTTTTTTATTTATTAAAAATCAGATTAAGACATTTCTCCAGATTTAAACTTTTGGCAAAGCGTTATCCCCATAATTTCAATAAATGTATCGAATAATCTACAGTGTCGAAAGCTTTCGAAAAATCTAAAAGCGTTGACACAGTTAAATCTCCTCTACCATATTTCCTACTGTGAGTATTTTCAACTACTTCGAGCAGAGCCTTTGCACAACTATGGCAGGCTTTGTAACTAGACTGATTTTCGGTTAGTAGCTCCTCGGTATCAAGGTGATTAGTAATTTGAGCAACAACAAACTTGTCCCAGAGTTTAGAAAGACGAAAATGAAATTACTTTCGGTATCTTCAAAGCATCGGCAAAAGTGGAAGTTGTTACTATTATTGCCCCTAATTACACAGTACGACAAAATCAATTTTTTTTTGGTACAGATGCTAAATGTTAACAGAATATGAAAATAGGCTTAAAATAAAGAAATATGTTTGTCGGCGATTTGCTGTAGCACGTCAGAATTTTGAGAAAATCGAATAAGCTTCAAAGGACCGTGGAGGTGCACTTCTAATGAAAAAAAAAAAATGAAAAATTCAATATTAAAACAAAAAAAATGTATTACATTATGAGCTGTGCAATTTTCGTTGCGGATCGAATTTTCTATCGAACACAATATTGCTTTCGACGCTATATCGTATGGTTGGAAAATTGCTGATTGTGTTATCAAATACTATTTATAAACTATTTTTTGCTAATTTTATGCAGGTCTAAGGACGTAAGTGCAAAACAACAACTTGAAACGCTGGTTTCATTAATGGAAGAGCATCCAGAATTTGCGAAAGGGATTTGCACAAGGCTCAAGTTAAGGTTAACTTAAGAAATTTATTGAAGCTTTGGTATTTGCATTCCTGAACACAAAAACGTAGTACTGTTGCAAATTTTAAGATGTGTGGAATCGATTTGCCTCATGAGCATTGCTGCAGCGGCAAATACACAACCACCTCCTTGGATAGTCGATAGTTTCCTACGAATCTGTAAACAATATTCATAAATGTTATCAATACATATTAAGAGCTCTTTGAAATACTACACTTACGCAGCGGAACTCATTTCTAAAGTGTTTGAAGCATCCCTTAATCGTTTTATACTTCTCGTCAATTCCAGTAGACTCTCATCCTTCGCCTCTGAAGACTCGTCGAGACATAACTCCGCTTGCAACTTGCACTTAATTTCTTTGTCTGACTGATAGAAATATAATATTGTGGACGATCTAAATTAGTGAAATTCACAATAGCCATATTCTTCATCGAATGTGTGCCATAATACCAACTGCAAATTTTTTCGATCAGCTCTTTCGACCACAGTTGAAAATCGAAGGCAGCTCATAATAAGGGTCATTGTTAACGTAGGAACTATGTTCTCAATTATTATTTTCAAAAACCTAAGACTTATACCATCCTCTCCGACAGCATTCGCTTTTATGAAATAATAAAAAGAACAAAGCTTTATGATATTTACGTATACATATTTTTTCTTTAAAATTTTACCACTGTAGTATTTGAGTGTAGCTCTGGCATAATTTTGTCAACTATTTGATATATCTGAAACTACCCATATCGTGGTTTAGCGGTGCAAAATATTTTTCAATTTCCATATTAACAGGCTCATTTAAAAAAAAAAAAGGTTATTAATTACATTGTGCTACAGTTAACATACATTTTACAAGTGACCTAATAGAGGTCGTAGATCTAAAAGCGTGGTTTACTAAAATGTGTTTGAAAGTTTTTAAACTCTCTCGAATTCTCAACTTATTCATGAAAAACTAAGTCGGCATGACCTCGGCTACAAAACAAAGTTTCCGTCTTTTAATTTTTTAGGGTTTGGTATATCTTTCAAAAGAAAAATGTTAACACTTTTTAGCTCAATAATAACTTTCGCGAAAATAGTTTGAATTTGTGTAAAAAATTTGCAATCAATCTGAAATTGACATAATGTGTTTTTAAATTTTTAGCTTAGGTAGCTCCTTTTTCTACAATTTTACAAGAAAGCGTTTACATTTATTTATTATTTATTTTCTGCCAAGTACGGTCTATTTTGAGAGGAATAAGGTGTCATTCCTCAGAATATATCTAATAGTGGGAAACGACTAGTAGAGCTAGCTCATTTGGAAGGTGCGTGCATTTTTTTTTTCATTTTGTAGTACAGTGTTATTATATTATTGCTGCTTACAGGTGCTAGTGAAAGTTGAAATGCTTTTCCAAGAACCATATAGTAATTGAAATTGAAATTTTAAATGCATTATCAGTAAGGGCTTACTTAGTGATATTGAAAATTTTGTATGCAATTCTCCCAAACCTGATAATGACTTAAATAGAGGAAAGCTGTGAAATGATTTTGTTCTGCTATAATTACACTATGCTATAACTACACTAATAGAAGATAACAAAAAAAAAAAAAAAATTTATATCGAAATGGTTGTACTTAATATGTGACGAGAAATCATATGATGGATCAAGTGGGGCATTATCAGCGAGGATATTTGCACATGCCCTTGTATATTTTTGTTTTATTGGCGCTATTTGAATGATTAGTTTTGTTTTTGTTTTTAAATTTTTATGGTTAAGCAAGTGACTTATCGGATATATGCCCTTTCGCTAAATTTTTTTCGTTGTGGTCAAAACTTTTTTTGTTTGAAAAAAAGAAAAACGAAAGCAAACTCCTTCTTTAAAAGTCACTGCACACGTATGAAATATTGTTCGCAATTTTGACGACCCGTTCTAATTATGTACGACTTGTATTGGATGGGATTTTCATCAATTATTTACTTATTTATTTATTTATTTATAATAGGAAAGTAACAATGAATTTTTACTTTTCCTACAAGCTATAGGCTTTCAGCTATTCATCAATTAATTCCTGGACTTGACGAATAAACTGTGATTGTCGAATACTGGTAGAACGTGTCTCATATTTTTTTAAGATAAAGCTCATGTTCCATATTGTCATCAGTGCCAGTAGCCAGTAAACAGTGCTCGCTAAGCTTTGTGAAAAAATTTTCGAGATTACACCATATCTATTGATTTCATGTGCTAGGATTTTCTCTCCATATATAATCTGAAAAGATAAAAATTTGAAAACATTTAAAGGTGAAGTTCCACACACAAATAGTACACATAGACGTATGGAAAAAAGACCGCGTAAAATATGGCCGCAATCAAGAAATGAATGAAACCTCGCGCTGTAAATTAATTTTTTGAATGACATAAGTAGCTGGTGTTGGATCAATCAGGGTTATATTTTTTTGTAGCGCGGCTGCCAATGCAGTAGAAGTTCTGAGAGCAAAAATATTATGAATGGCTAAATTATTCAGGAAATTCGCGGTTAAAGGCTAATTTCATTTTTAAGAATGAATTTAGGCCGCCTAACAAAATTGTATGCGGTATTATTTTACACGGCCTTAATGCACGAGACCTCAAGAATATTTTTATGTGAGTAGGTATCCTAAAATATCCGGATGATGAAAACACACTGCAATTTTTTATACCTTCATTTCTCTGAGTGCTTTCAGCGATTTGTTGAAAACCAATTGGTTTAATTTTCAAGCGACAAAAGCCAGTTTTTATTTAAGAAAAATAAATAAAAAAAATGAGAATAATAATAACTGTTATCAAATCATGTAAACAGCCACAGACATCTACAGGATAAGTATAATGTTATTTTTTTTAAGTCCTTGTCAACCATGAGCATTCGAAAAAGTCGGCTGGCACTTGGAAGAGACTGCGAGCAGCGTCTGTTTGTAATCACACACTTACATTTGGCTTGTTAGAATAATTTGCATTTTTTTAACATTAGTATTTCCATATCAGTGATTCTTAAACGACATAACAAATGCGGGAGGTCATTAGGTCTTAATAACTGAGCTAACTTTGCTACGCTTCGTGTTTTAGACATAGGCCATAGGCACCAGTGAAATGGTTGCACACATACATACAAACATTTGTTTTTTTTTTGTCAAACATTGATATTCAAAGAAATCTGAAATACTAAAAGTATGTTATACGAGTACTTTTGCACCAAACCAAATTTTGTTGTAATAAATTTGTGAAAGCAAGACCACATTTTTTCATACAAGGGTTTTATGTTTGCAGTTTGCAATATTTACATAAGTTCATATTTATTTTTTATTGCGTCATTATGCTAATGACAAATTTCTACAATTGCTTATTTACTTCTCATATAACGAATTCCAAATTTCATAAATGTGTATGGCTGTGTTTGTGCGTACAGCTGTGTGCGTGTGTGGCAGGCTGTTGAAAAGTGAGACGAAACTTTTACTCATGAAAATTAGTGAGTTGAGTTCATAAACACCGTCTGTATGGACTCACTATATACATACTATATATAATATTCACAATATGACCCTATAGTAAGGCCCAAAAAGGTATGGACTATAAAACTAAGCATAAATCTCAAACCTTTATTATAATTTTTCAATATATTTGATCCCCTTTTATTTCAATGACGGAAAGTCGTTCCAATATACATCAAATAATTTTCACTTGAGACCAAGTTGGAACTACATAATTATGTACATAGGGGGATGGTCAGGCTCAGTGAAATCGCATTTTTTAATGACATACTTGAAAACTCGCTATCTGTGGGCTGGTGCGTTATCATGAAACATCGACAATTTTTGTGACAGGTTTCTTTGACATTTTTCAACAATATCATCTTTACTGGTGTGTTTTTTTTTGGTGGCGATGGGTCTTAATAAGCAATCATTGTTGCATCGCCAGTAACAGCTGACTCCAAAACGGTTTTCTGTCTATCTTCACAAAGAGATAAAAATTGTGCGCAGCGCTTCACACGTTCTTATTTTTGAATAGCGAACACAAGTTTTGGTACCCACCTTGCACTTGCATTCTTCATACTCAAACGTTCATGTAAGATTTTAAGTACTCTTCTCTTCTCGATGTTTCCATCCAAAATGGCATCGTATTGTCGTCCTGAGCGCAATTCATTGACAATTGTTTCTCTTTCCAACCGAAATTGTTTCGCCCATTCTTTTACGGGGGAAAACGAAGGGAACAAATGCACGTAGATAACATTCTTGCTTTTTGTCAGAAATCTAATCACAGGTCGATGCAAAATTTTGAGAATTTTGAGTTTTTTATCGTCAGTCTGACACTAAAGACACTAGACATAAAAGTTTTGCTACTTCGACAAATCTAATTTGGGAGGTCAGACACTTTTGGACCTTGCTACTTATGTACGATATTTAAGTAATGGTGTATACCGAACATTACCAGAACGGGTAATGCTGCTGCACAAAATACATTTGACATAAAAAAATACATTTATTGCTATACTTTTACTAAAATAACGTTTTCTCTCTTTATATTTCAGGTAAGTGATTTTTAAATTACCTATCACTGCTGTAAGAACTAATGTAATTAAATGTATGGAAAAATATGTCCTTAATTTGTAAGTAAAATAAGCAATAAAAATATTGATATACAACTTTTAAATTCACAAATACCGTGGGTAACAACTTAAATCGTTCAGTATTATTTTTTAAAATATTGACAATATTTTCGATGTTACTTTTTTCGTTAATCTAGATCTATCTATATAAAAAGCGATGCTTTCTTGTAAGAACTCTGGAGACGTAGATACTGTTCCTTTGGTTTGCGGAAACTCCCATACCTAAGTGTTTCTCTCTTTAATGGGACGGTTTATACATAGCTCTATTTTGCAGTAAAACTTTTTTAGCGGCAGTGAGTTTTTACATCGCGCAACAAAAGTCGCGTCAGCATCGTATAAAGAAGTCGCATCATAATTGCTTTACTAATTTCTACCACTGTTATTACCAATGCTACTACTAATTTCTACCACTTTTTTTACTAATACTTCTTTAGTTACCACGACTACTTTTATTAATATATTCTACCACAAAGTACTTTTACTTCTGGCTCGCGCATTTAGCTGCACGCGTCGAAAGTCGAATTTAATTAAATTGTCATCTATTTACAAATTTTAGTTTACTTTCACTACGGTAAATTTAAAAGAAATATTAAATCATGTGTGTGAGGAGACGATTCATAGCCATTCTTTGAATATGGTTGATTTCTATTTGTTAATTCGAAATCAATTTAATACTACACAAAGGTTGACACCTGTTCGAAAAGTAAAATTTATTTAAATTACACACAAGTTATATGCGAGAAAAATCGAAATTTAGTTTCTGATTAACTGTTTTTGCACTCTAGTAACTTTTTTAGAGCAAAATTCATTGTTTTGATTAAATAAATTGATTTAAAGAACGCTAGTGTATCTAGTTTTTCGTAAAAATAAAATTCGTTCGATAATATTAATCATAAAATCAAAATTTTAATTTTGTAAAAATTTAACATACTTTATAATATTTACGGTAAAGTATTAATTTTTTTCTTATAATTTTTTTTTTTGATTTTTTTTATACCAGTTTCAAGTTGAAAAAAATTTTCGGTGATTTTTATACGTTTTCTTTGCTGATTTTTTCCACATTTTCCATGTTCTTTTTCTGCCATATAGAATATTATTTCTTACTCAAATTAATTTATAGGTAATTCTTGCTGAATTCCTTTAACTGATTTTCTTTATTTACGTTGGTTCACATGCAAATCTTTTTTGTTTGTGCTCTCTTACTTAATACAAAGGCAATAATCGTGTGCAGAGGGCTGTTGCTGCAACCCAAGTTTACTTAGATGGATGTACACCATGATGGTGGCGTGGGCCTCGAGAACCGCCGCCTCAGTGATGAGGAAATCACTAACCAGTCTCCAATGGCTAGCGTGCGTATGCATAGAGAGCACCGACTGTAATTGTAGACCTAACGCCGCTACTCATAGTCATCCAAACGAACCGTACTCGTACTTAACATAGCAACGGATTCCACTAGCTCAACTCACCAGAGACGATATCGCCAAGATCACCAATTTGGTTCGACTCAAAGTATCCGGAAGGCAAAGGGGTCCGTGTCTTTGGTATCAGAATACACAACATTAGGATGTCGACGCCATCTCGAGAGGACGGAACAGTCCCTAGGCTCACATAGCCACGAAAGGTATCTTGTATGTTCGCTACCATCAATCATCATCTGAGACTTTTTCAGGGCGTAGGGATTAAACGAGGTACTTTAGGGTACTTTAAATGTTTTGTTATTTTTTTGCTCCCACTAACACAAGCCTTATTTGAACTAATGCGAAATCGAATGCGTTTGATTTGACGAGCCATTTGAATAATTTTCTGCAATACCACAAGTTGATCGACGAACTACTACTACCGACGCGCCCACATTTAAATTTGGGAAACCAACGGTGGTATTTGGTGATGTTTCATTACCAGAAAGGGGGGTTTCTGAGTTATTTCGCACATAAAATCTTAAAAAGTCATCGCATGAAAATGTTCACTGAACAAAATCAATTTCTATGAGATGGTTTAAATCAAAGCTACTTTCTGGCAATCTTACTGGCTTTAATGCATGTCAAATTTTCGAAAATCATAGCGTAATATCGGCAAAAAATTTGTCTAATAGTTGTTTCCGGCACCTTTTTGGCCTACTCTCGTACTTTGTTGACCCTAAGCTCTATGAAACCAGTATTTTTGGCCACAAGAATCGCGAAATACTCGGTGCCCATGAGTTGCCAATATTCTAAGGTTATTTGGTTTGCAGCGTAAATCTTTAATAGTACACACAAATTTTCGACGAGTTCCCAAATTGTTAACTTTTTTCCAATTTTTCATTAAAAACTCAAAATTTTGAATAATAAACCCTATCATACGCAATATTTTATATTAATGTTATATACGTGAATAAAGAGAACCACAGTTTTTGTTTAACTAAATAACGGTAAATTGAAAATATCTGCAAAACTTGTTAGTTGAAAAAAACAAACTTTTGTGCACCTAGGAGGAAGTAAAACTTCTTTGCCGACTATATAAAGAGTAAAATATGAGAGTAGTATTGGTAGAAGTGGTTGGTAGTAAGTAGTTGTAGTAATAGTAGTTTGTAGTTCTTAATTGCAATATTAGATAGTAGTACTTGGTGAAAGCAATAGTTGCAAAAGTTAGTAAAAATAGAAGGAGTAATTTGAAGTAACATTAGTAAAAATAGTAGTAGAAATTAGTAAAAAATAGTATTTGTAATTAGTTGTAGCAATAGTTGTAGAAATTAATAAAAGTAGTAGTAGTAATTACTACAATAAGTAGTAGAAATTAGTAGTCGGTAGCGGTAGTGAAAATAGTAGCAGTAATTAATTGTCACATTAGTACAAATAGTACTCGTAATTAATAAGAGTAACATAAGTAGACGTAGTGATAGTAGTAGTTTTAGTAATTAGTAGTTGTAGTAGTAGTAGTGGCACTAGCAATTGGGTATGTCGTTACCTCAGTACGCGTGTTTGATGCTTCTCATATAAGCGCCGTATCGTGACTTCGTGGCGTGATTCTGACGAGATTTGCGTTACGTGATGTAAGAAATCACTCTCACGCCCTTAAAGAAAGAAATTCTCTAAATCTGCCAACGATTCCACATAGAAAAAGGGTAGTGACATACTGGGCGCATTTTTACTGTAAACCAGTGTTATCAATAGCCTTACGCGACAAAGTAATTTAACTTTCACTCATTATGGCGTTTAAATTTGATTGAACAATTTTGCATTTTTTGTTTTTTTGGCACCAACATACCCCGCTACTGCTCTAAACATGGCCATTTACTTTCTCGCCTCATTTTTAGCATTCATTTGAACAGCAACTGTCCAATGCTAATCAGATGTCTTGACGCGTCTTCCACGAACTCGTAATTTCATTAATACTTTCACATTTTCAGCTGCAAAATGCTGACTTTGACATCTTTTATTTTCGTCCGACCTCCCGCCTCCGCATTCTTTTCCTTCACACTTGCAGTCATTTTCTTCAATCACCGTTTGCCGTCGGTTCATTCCGATTGGCCTGCAATCAGTTTGTGTAGAAATTTGAAGTATTTAAATTTTCCATTTCGATCTTTAATTAATCTGCAATGTCTCGTTGGCCATTCTTCTGTTCGTCTTCGTCGTCGTCAGCATCTTCCTTTCAGAAGGCAGCAAAAAGTTTTACAGAGGGCAACGATATTTTGTGAAAGAGTAATGATGCTAAATAAGGAGGGAGAAAAGAAAATTGAAAGGGTGTGATGTGAAATTATTTGGTGAAATGTGAGAAATTTCGCAATTAAGAAAATGTCCGGCTGAATGAAATGACTACATTGTTTTTTGATGTTGTTGTGTTTTTGTTATTGTCATGGATACCTTTGTACAGTGGCTCACAGAAAAACTGATACAACCATATAAGAAATACTAAAGCAACTATTACCTGAAAGCTAAATACATACATCCTCCAAAAAATATAAATATCACTTAACAGCGGTAGATATACACATTTAATTTATGCTTTAAAAAATTCTGATTGTTTAGTTATTTTATTTAATTAACAACAAAAACAAACTTTGGTATTAAATTGCGCCTCACAGCGAAAATGATGCAATAACAAAACAAAAAAAAAAAAATCAATCCATTGCAATTTTTTTAAGAACACAACTAAAATTTTAGGTCGATGATTACTTTGTGAGATACCCTTTAATATCTATAACAGCTTTCATACGCTTCGGCATGAATTCCACCAATTTCTTTGTATAATTAGGAGCAAGTTTATTCCATTCTGCTTGCAGTGAGTTCTTCAAGTCGGTTTTATTTCTAATCACGTATTTTCGAATCTCTCGTTCTAAAACTGACCACAGATTCTCGATTAGATTTAAATCTTGAGACTGTGCTGGTGTTTGTACTATGTACGGACAGTTCCAAATATGCCAACTTTGCACAACTCCGGATTTGTGTTTCGAATCAATACCTTGATAGTACCGAAAGTTGTCGGAAATATTTAATTTCGCGGCACTTTGTAGCAAATTTCGTTTCAAAATATCCAGATACACATAGTGCAATCGATGAAATCTAAATTTCCGACTCCAGAAGACGACATGCATCCCCACACCATTACATGCCCTCCACCATGTTTTACGGTACTACGTCGATTTTGCGGTTATAGCTCAGCATTTCCTTTTCTCCATACATAGCTCTTGCTATCCGATCTAAACAGGTTGAATTTACTCTCATCTTCAACAATTATGGTATTCCAGAAGCTTTCATTCCTATATAAATGTTCGTTTGCAAATTTCAACCTTGCATTTCGATTTTTAGCATTGACGTATGGTTTATTTTGGGCTGTGCAGCCATTGAAATCAGATTCTCTGACCACTCTTCGTATTGTTTTCGGATGACTTTTCGTCCCAAAAAATTTTCCACTTCGTCCCGTTCAATCCAATGGGAATCACTTTCGTTAAATATTTTATTATGAGTCGATTTCTTTTTATTTGCGACACGATTTTCACAAACATAACTTTCAATGATATGCTGAATAGTTTCTTGGCTCAGTTTCACCATTTCCGCGATTTTGGGTTGACTTTTAATTCGCGCACTTCAATACTTGTTTGGCGACCCATTTTGAATTACACTTTATGAATGACCATGGTGTAATAAAGCAAGGTGAACTCCCTTAGAAAATTCAGTTTGCCTCTTTGACGAACCTACTTTTATTTTACAACGATTTTCAATAAAAAGCGTTAAAAATAGGGCAATCACAAAAAATTATAAAAACATCACTGATCATATTTTTCGCCTTTGTTTTTATTGTTATTCGTTGACAATTGAAATAAAAATTCATTAGAAATGGATTTTCATTCGTAAACGAGAGCAAGATTTTAAAATTTTGAAAGGGATTTTTGGAAAGCTAATTGCTACAATCGTAAGTATTTTATATATGTATGTATATCAGATATAGAAACTACAAATAAAATTATTCTTCATATTTTTCGATGTTGTGTGTGCCTGTGCATTTCACAAACTTGACTGTCTGCTTGTCGCCAGCATTTCCCTAATTATTGCCCAATCCGCTGCTGCATTCGTGAGAACTTTCGCAAAATTCAATTCATTCGGATGATTGACCATTAATGCATTTTTTCGAAAGCTTTTCGACTGTTTGGATTCGCGGCCAGCGTGTCACTTGAATAGCTTCACCAATCGATGCATTTCTTCACCACTGCGACTCCTTCGAAACCGCTGCGCGTTTTTTCCTCACCAATGTGTGACCTCCTTCGGTGGTTTCTTTTGCTGGTCTACAAGTAAGTACTGTTGCAATACCAGTAGGAGTGAATATAAATGGAATTACTCCACAGATATTCGACTGTTTACGCTAACTTTGTTCATTGAGCTTAACCAATTCTGGTAGCTGCACTTCTAGCTTACACAAATTAGCTTCATATTTTCGTAATAAAATTGTCTTATAAAAATATTTTTAGTTAAATAAAATTTATTTTCGGGTTCACCAGCCAAAATTTAGTATAAAAAACGCTTTTAAAGAAGTACTTTTTTCATATAAACTAGAGTAATTGCATTAATTACATTTCGAGATAAAAGTAAAAATGGCATTGAGAAACATTTTTGCAATAATTAACTAAACAAGTTAATAAAACACTCATTAAAGTAAAGTAAAATTATCTAGTGTTTAACCGTAGTAAATTTGGTTTTACAAGTATTCCGCAAGATATAGCATATAGCTTATATTAATATAGAATTTTAATAACAAATTGTCAAAGTCTTAGTTCTTTTATTCCCCCAAAGGGCTTTTTTTCTTCTCCTTTCTCTCGGTCTTCGCAATCTAAGGGAGCTTGAAATGAACTGTCACTACGTTTATCACCTTTGTTTATTGCATCGTGATGAATGACAATACCAAAATTTCGAAACTATCAAATACTATTCCAGTAGTGCGATTCACTAACTTTAAACGGTGCGACAATTGTTATTTTTGACGGCAATATTTGCCGTTTGCACTAACGATTGTGCGATTCACTAACGTATTCTTAACGACACTTAACATCTGTTTCGCTGTATTTATTCAAAGTGATAAAGAGTGGCACCTCTGTCAAACTAAATGTCAAAATAAGCGAAAATCAGAAAGAGGAATAGAGAGAAAACAAACGAACGCCTGCTGCCAAATATAAATTTGAACGTTTTTATTATATTTTATTAAAGTGAAATAGATATTAGTTTGTTTCAAACTACAAACACTTAAAATTCTTTATATATATTGCAATGTGCCATTGTAGCAGAATTCCGGACTCTCCTCTCTGTGTTTTTATGCTTGAATAGTAATCAACTCGACTCCAAGGAATATGCGGAATTATCTGCAAATATGCCATGGTTACCGTTTTCAAACTTCGCGTTGTGCTCCAGCGTATTTAGGATTTACATACATACATATAATTAATTTTTTTTTAATTATAATCATTTATCTATATATTAAAACTAAACTACATTTCTGTTTTTATACATGGATCCTTGTAAAAGTTTGCTTTTATCATTAGCATATTAATTGAATGGTAGATGTGGTGGTTGGCATAAGCCTCCTCATGATTCCTTGGTGGTAAAATTGATATATGCGTGGAATCGACGGCTTCAATAGAGCCTCCCACGAAGGGAGATGACGCCGAAGCAAACATTTCTTTAGCAGATTGGCGTTCCACTTGGGTCATAGGAAACCTCAATTTCTGGTGAAACAACGAATCATTGATTGCATCCGTTATCCGATGAATGCCGGCTTACGGATAACTAGTTCATGAATATAGCCCTTTGCTCGCCAACGGGTCATTGATAGCATTGATAGATAGAGCCTACTAATATAAAAGTAAACTTTAAAATTGCCTACAGGGTTAAAAATTACACGAGCTACCTGTTTCTCAGTCGATTTTCCTGTTATTCAGGAGCCTCTTGTTTGGTTGTTAAGCTGAGAAATTGGGTATTCAGCCAAGTTTGGAATTAACCGATAGAGCTTCTGAAATTCTGTTGAAAGGGATTATCCACATCCCGGAGTAAACGTCGATCCTTCGTCACCTCGTGATAAATCATATGCCGAATATTCAAACGACATTATTTAATGTTCTTTGTTTTAATTACAAGAAAACAAATTACCAAATTTAAAATTTTTCTTTTATTTAAGTTGAAATCACTAATTTCACTTTTCCCGATTGAGTTAACAACATCAAATTTGTTGTCGTTTAGTTTGCGGTCATCGACTAGCTAACATCAACAGCTGATTCGGCGAATGCGAAAATCGTTAAAAAATGGTTACTGAATAGCAGGGTCGTTAAAATTTTGATTAAGTTGAGTTAACCAATCGAATATCTTTAAAATAAATTAGTGAATCGCACTACAGGATTGCTCACATTTATAACAGTATTTACTTTGCATTCGAAAATCGACGCCAAGCTGTCGCCGCTAACGGTAAACATTTGTGCATTATTTTGGCTGTTAGCTTGCATTTCGGTATATGAACATGTTTTTACTTTATGTTTGTAAAAAAAATATAATTAATTTTGGCGTTTTTTTTTTTGATTTATTTTACAAAATCCAACATATCTGTATGTACCTAATTAATAAATTAGTAAACAATTTTTATTTCGCAATATAAACTTGATTTTTTACCAACCGTTTTTTCATTTCCTTGCTGCATCATTTTGGTTGTGAGCCACTGTATGTATTTAAATGCGACAGGAATCAGTTCGACTGACTATGAAAATATTCGGAAAGTATAATTTTGTTTAATTAAGCAATACACATTCACTTACACTTACATTTATAAATGGTAAGCAAGTGGTAATATATGTATGTATGTATGTAAATATATACTATTTAAATATATCTACTTTCCTGCGTGTTTGTACGACCCAAGTAATTGTAGGCATCTGATTCATTACCAGAATTCTTGGAATTATTCTCGCTTTTGTCGTTAGATGGTTTTGGCTTGAATAACACCATCAACTCACGCTTTGGTAACCAACCAATCTATAATTAAATCATTTTACAACAGCACACATATTTACATACATATACTACATAGGGCATAGGTACATCATGAATTTATGTCTATGTATGTATATGTGTGGCTATTACTAACAATTAAGGCGAATTTTAGCGTAAGTTAAATTGATTTACTTTAATGCAGCTTATTAAAATTTCTGAAAATATCCAATGCTTTGTGTTGATAAGTATTACAATTATATATAACCCGAACGCTGATGAGTTTGATGAGCTCGAAGAGCTTAAAGTTGTTTATATTTATTATAAATGCGATGACAATACAATTAAATTAAAATGAAAATTTTATTAATTTGGTATTTTAAAAGCCAGTTAACATCACTGTTGATAAATTACCTTAGTTAGCATGTAGTAGATTTTGTTATCTTCGTTATTTATAAAAGTATCAATATAATTAATTGCATGTGAAATCGGTACGAGAGTTGCTATTTAAGCTTCTGGTCATGGGCACCGACGTGGGTAGTGTTGTCAGATTGCAGGCTGAGGTTTCCTTTGGAAAGTATGACATATTTTACCATAAGCGCTCACACAGAATGCTTTTATATGTAAGTTATATTAGTTGTGTTTAGAGAGAGAGAGTTTAGAGTGGCTTTAAATCAAAGAGGGGGAGGGGGCACAATATTGATATAAAATAAGATTACGCCTTCTGCGCTGATAGGAATTGAAAGTGACATAATGAATGCTAGGTAATGAGAGAGCAAAGAAAAAATTCTTAGTAAGAACAGGATGTAGAACATAAGTAGCGGGAAAACGACAAAAAACATTGAAAGTTTTTCTAAGGTGTTGAGTGTAAAATAAAATAATGGATGCTGTCAATTTTCGACAAACAGAGAATTAGCGGTACAAATATTATGATACGAAACTCTCTCATTTTCAGCTGACAACCGTTGGATTTATCTTGTGGCAGAGCTGACAGTAAAATCATAGAACATCAAACAGAACGCCATCATTCAATGTTTACTTCGTATTTTGTTCAAATCGTTTTTCTCGATTTTCTTTGTTTTTCCACAATTTCCCGCTCACAATAAGTTTTTATAACATTAGACTTAGTATAACAAATGAATCCACGCTTTTTAAAAATGCTATAGATTTTTTTCCTGTTTATTAATTTACACTTACATTAAATATTATTTTCTGATTTTTAGTTCTATCTACCACTAAAGCATTTGCTTTTTTTAGTTTTTTAATAAACTATTATTTTAGCGGCTGGCTGGCGAAAGAATTTTCAACATCACAATGCAGAACATGTGAGGGGTAAATCATGAAATTCATTTTCCGGTTACGCTTTTCAGCCACCAAATTGCCTTGTCCTGTGTGTAGCGTAAGATAGCGTTGTGCGACTTACGTGAACATTTTTGGCAAATATTTTGTAGTTAAAAGTTCAAAAATTCAGAAATGGGTTTGGGTTCGAAAATATTACACACAATTTTGGTTATACGGCAGCTCAGTGTAGAGTTCACGTCATCACTCATCTGCTGCCGGATGCCACTATATATTAGTTGTTCCGTAAATTTCGAGGGATAGGCTCTCAGCTATGAAACTGTAATAACTTTTCTAGCTTTAAACGACTATTAATTGATCATTGAAATTAGTTATTTGATCACACCAGTAATATTGCATTTGCATTTTAATTTTAATATACGCGGCATCCCTCTCTTCTGTCAGCTGTTGAGGCTCAGCACAACTGTTGTCTTCAGGTCACTAAAAAATTGCATGATGGAAAAAATGGCATCAAGGAGGGCAGGTAGGCAGCTACTGGGCAGCTACTAGAACATGTAGGACCGAAAGGTCACATTGGCCTCCATACCGCTTCTGAATAGCTCCACTACTTTGTACCCTGTGTAATTTTTCCATCACTGTCGATTTACTAAAGTAGGGCTACCATACTAGAGCTGGGTGAGAAGCTCAATAAAACACCCCAATCGACATTTTACAGGTTAATAGCGCTGTTATGGTATCCTTAATACGTTCCTTTGTGCTATCATTTCAGAGTAGCTTATTATCGATAATTGCTCTAAGATATTTGTATCTCAGTAAGTTTAAATTTCAGTCTTCAACAACCGATTCTATGGGTTTAGGTCAAAATCGTTCACTTTTCTTTAACTTTTTAGTTTGCTGGGCTATCGGTGGATGAGCCCGACTAGAATTTTGTCGACAGACAAACCCGTCAGGTACGTTCTTGTAAGCCCGTGCTTTGTTCAGTAATTCCACTAACGAAAACTCCTCTATTTTATATTACTAGCTGATCCAGCGCGCCTTGCTACACCCCACAAATAATGTTCTGAAATTGAATCAAATTGAACTGTCAAATAAACTACAAATACGGTTTTAAGAGCTATCTATTGGAATTTTGGTTTGCACAATAGATTGCTTAACCTATAAATTTGAGCTCATTCGGTCCAGTAGTTTTCGAGTCTATGAACTGCCAATAACCCTTTGAAAAATATAGGTAGACACTTTGCCCTCGCCGGGAGGAACAGTTTAACACTCATATTTTAATGTTTTATGAATATTCTTCTGTAAAATTTTAATAAATTTAAATTTTCAAAGAGGTGGCAACCCTCTCCAAAGTATAAATAGGAGCCCTCTCCTCACCGAGACGAACCGTTTAACAACCATATTTAAATATATCCTATAACCTGTGTGTAATTTAATTAAATTCGACTCATGAAATAGGTGGCAACCTTCTCCAAAATACAGATACGAATCTTTTCCTCACCGATACGAATCGATTGACAACCATATCTTTGTGTGTAATTTAAATACATTCGACTTTTCAAACAGCTGGCAACTCTCTCAAAAATATAGGTGTGCACTTTCTCCTTGCGGAGGCTAACCGTTTGACAGCCATATTTCAATATTTCATATGACCTGAGTATAGTTTAATTGAATTCGATTTTGCAAACAGGTGGTAACCCTCTTAAAGTTTGCTATGCATTTTTTTTCCGAGACGAAACGCTTGACACACATATTATAACAGTTCTTACAACCTGTTTATATATTAAATGGGACTTTTCATACAGGTGGCAACCTTCTCCAAAGCATAAAGTATACTTTATGACCTATTCGCATACCTACCTCTTTACGATATAAACATTTTTAGTTAGCAAAAAAAAAATTGTTTGCGCCCAAAAACAGGGCTTCAAGTTTAAGAGAAGTTAAATTTTTTTAAAGTTAAACAAATTTTTAATGATTATAAATTTGAATCTAAAGCAATTCTTAGATACATATATCAGCTTGAACGACTACGGCTAAGCTTCACATCTCCACTGCAACTTAGCAGCTGAACTGCGACTGATTTTACTTTTCTTTATCTCCTATGCATATTCGACACTGCAAGGCGGTACAGTGGACATTGTTTGCGGCATTCTACATATGTACACATCTAACACAGATATCTATACTTATACATTGCCATAGCCTAAAGCTAAAATCAGCATTTGCATTAGATGAGACATTCCACTAAGCTTTCAGCTAAATGCTCTTTTCTAGAATATAATACCGATATGCAACTTTTGTTTATTAAATTGCCTAATTGCAAATCTTATGTTTACATTTAACTATTCTACTTGTGCAAAACTGAAACTGCTCAGCTTGTGCAACTCATCAAATCGAACAACTTTATCAAAACATAAAATCCTCAAAGGCATTTCCAACACAATTCAAACTCAACAATATTAACAGTTTCTTATCCGAATTCAAATAAGTATTTAGTAGAACAAGAAATTGCAACAATGCTACAGCATAAGCCCCATAAGTCTCTTAAGCTGCAGAAGTTAATGCATTTTGATCTTTACCTAAATAGTCAACAGGCAAATAGAGGTCTGACAAAAGTTTCATCATCCATATCAAAATAGCATCAGAAACTTTGCCATATTGCATACCGCTATGCCTTCCGCTGACTTGACTACCAATTGGCAATGCCGCACAATGAAACTTCGCTTATTACTCCCGCCGTGCGTTTGTATGCTGTGTTCCTGTGACAAATGACAGCCAAGCAGTTAAACAGGCAGTCAGTGAGTTGGTCGATTGGTCGAGCGGTCGGTCGGTTGGTTGCACCCACAATTAATTCAAGTCCTGCTAATTTGTGTCAACTTTCCTGCCATTATGTACTTTAACAAATATTACATTATCCTGCAGCGCATTATCCGAACAACGCCAACTTTGACAAGCAATGCGATGCATTCACACACACACACACACACAAACACCCACCCATACACCCAGCCTTGCATGGAATCTCTTAGACACGTGAAGTGATGCATTTAGGTGAATTTGTGCATGTGTGCGACTTTTGTAAGTCAATATATGCATAAAACTTTTATCATAGCCGCCTGACCTGAACCCCACCACCACCACCACCACCACCACACACTTGGCACTGACATGCTCGAGTGGACCGCAGTTCCTTTTGAGGGCGCCTTGAGCAGCATTAGTGGTAGTGGTAGTGAATGTGGCTGTTACTTCTGCTGCTGCTGTTGCAGCAACTTGCGGCCACTTGCCACATGACATGTAATGTAATTCGAGTCGAGCGCATCCTTTCGGCCGAAAATTTCCAAATTCAAATTCATACACGGAAATCCTTAGATCCACAAACCACTCACACACACAACTAAATACATACATGGAGGACCAAAAAGTAGAGAATATATAAATGCATTGCATTTTTGCCCAGTAAACCCTTCTACTTTTATTACCAAACTGGTCAACTTTAAGGTCACTTGTCCAAAATGAACTAGTTCTAAACTAGTCACGTGGCCTAACGTTGTTATATTAAGGTAGTTGGAACCTGTTACTCTCTTTAAACTTTTGCCTATACTTGCAGCTGATTCGTAAAGCTAAAAAAGGCAGCTTTGATAAATTTTTCAACGTATTCTCAGATAGCTATATAGAGAAAGAGTGAAAATATTACCTAAAATGCTCTATAAATCAAAACAAAATTCAGCGGATTTCTCTATGATTTTTTCCTATAAAGAAACCTTCTCATTATAAGTGGGCATGTTGTTTTTTAAATAAAATCAAGAAGATATTCTGTAAAACTGAGATGCAAATCTCTTTAATATAATTAAGAAGGGAATCGCAGTTCTCATGAGGATCTTCTCTTAATTTTTATAAGTAATTAGTTTTATATAAATTTTTTAAGTAGATTATTTTCTGAAAATAAATATTACTCTTTTTTAATGTTGCAAGTTTTGCTTATAATTATAATAACTTTAATTACTTATTTATTATTACATATTTGCTTTTAATTTTTATAAATCATATTCTTATAAATAAATAAATGAATTACCTCTATTAACTAGATATTTAAAATGGGAATAAAAATAATATTTGCAATTACAGGCCCATTTTAAAATTATCAACGGTATCGAAACTTTTTGAAACTTTAGTCAAAGAAATAATGTTTTTCATCATTAGAATTTTGTTCATGCCAAACCAACAAGGCTTTGTTTCCAGTCGATCTACTGTGTCCAACTTATCTGTATTTTCTGTATACTGTTTCGTATTTTTTTCTGCTGGATTCCATGTTGACTGCATATATTCGGATTTTAGTAAAGCTTTGGACAGAATTTCTCATTCGATTCCACTTTATATGTTAGTCCATCGTGGTTTCCATTCTGTTTTGTTTTAGAGTCGATTAAATCCTATTCAACAAACAGACGCTGTATTGTCTCAATGGATGACGTATCGTAAGATGCTTTTATTGCCTTATCTGGGGTTCCTCAGGGAAGTATTTTAGCTTCTTTACATTTTGTATTATTTATAAACGATGTTAGGTGATGGTTTTCTTTCGCTAATTTTCTGATGATGATTTGAAGGTATTTTCGATGATCAGTGATGATCGAAGATCAAAATTAATAATCTTAACCTTTGGTGCATTCACAGTGCATTATTGACGCTAGAATATGTCGTTCAGACCAAAGATCTTGGTATACATTTTACCTCTAATTTTTCTTTTAATAGGCATGTTAGTCTTGTGGTTTATAAATCTTTCTCTGTCTGTGGTTTCGTGAGGCGAAACTACGTAAAATTCTCTCTTACTCTACTGCTAAATTAGTATATTCGTCTTTTGTCCGTCCTATTTCGGAATGGAGGTCATTCCACAAAAATTTCGTTAATAGAATGGAGAGTGTCTAAAAGGTTTTTTTAAATTTCGCATTGCGGTTTTTAAATCTTTCGGAGCCTATATCATCGTATAGAAGTCGTTTAATTTTAATTATTCTAAAGTCCTTGGAAACGAGACGTTCTGTACTCTTCCTGACTTTTGCTTTTAGTACTATTAATGGTAATGTTGATTGCCTTTAAGACGTAAATTTCAATATTTCTCAGCGTAATTTGCGTAACTTTTTGTCTTTCTATTGCGAAAATGCTAAATGAATTTAACCAGATTTCGAATTCTATGTTACTTGATTTCTCTTATTCAAGAAATTGAGTTTTTAATTTTTCGTGTTCTTTTACTTAGTTTAATTAATAGTCTTATGGACTTATTTTCGATCGGTAACTAGTCTGTAAGAAATCACTGTTTCATAGAAGAAACAACGAATAAATATTTTATGTACTACAAAGCTTCTTGAAATAGAACTAAGTCGAATCATAAATATAGATTTACTGAACATTTTGGCGTCTTCAAATTTTCTATTTTTTTATGGTTGAACTCTCAAAAATGTAAGCAACAAGTTTTGACAATTTTCCATTTCTTTAATTAATTTTACTTGTTCTTTTTATAAAAATATAGCCAATTTTATAACAAAAAAAAAATTTTTTGAATATGCAGTTTTGTGTTCAGTATTTTCATCCCTACAAAGATAAATATTTTTTATGCGTTACGCGCAACAGAGTCAACGCAAAAAACCAAAATCAAGAAGAATTTCCAGTTACGAGTATATGCAATTTGCCCTTTGTTATAATAAAAAAAGTATACAAAACTGCTTACTCGAATATCTAACAAAAATGAAAAGAAAGTTAGAAACAAGTGTACTATTTTTTTTTTTAATTTTTTTGACTATTTATTAATTTTCTAGAAAGTCTAAAACTTCAACTTACATGGATTTTGTTATAGAGTTATATTTTACAGGAATAATTAAAATTTAATGTAAAAAGGCAAAATCGTTTAAACTTGCCAATCCATGCTACGAATATTTTTACGAATATCTATATCGGATTATGAAAGCATGTCTAATACCGATAATATCGAACTATAAATACGAATTTTCTGAATAACTCGATTTTAGTGTCATTTGTGCGATCGATCTTTTCCATTATTATTCCTCGTCGCTCCTTCATAATACGCTTCTGATTTCATTAAAATCGGATTATTAATAGAGATTTTTTATATAACTCGCCTCTCACCTAGCATATCAAGTATTTATTATCGCGCCGTCAGTATATCTTTATAATTTCATCAAAATCGAAATGAACGCGAATTTTTTGAATAATTCGACTCTATCGCCACCTAGCGGAAATAACCTGTGCCTGTGCCTGTCCAAATTTGATTAAAACCCGTCCATTCGTTTTTATGTTGTGTCTTTTCATACCTAATTTTGGACTTTATTTTATACAAGTAGATAGATTTATATATAACTTTGGACGATCTTATCGATGTAATTAAAAGTCGAAATATACAAGCAGTTGCTTAGGGTAGATGTAGACTTGTACCAAATAGAAAAAATTATCCAAAACGGGCCATGCACAGTACTGAGTCTAACTGTTGAGAGGTGGGAAAATATTCCAATTGTCTTAAAAGGATAAGCTCAGAACTAGCCTCAGCGTAGAATGATTTACTACAGGTGTTTGTAAATGCACTCTAAGGATGTGTGGGTCTGCATGTATTTAATGGGTCAGGTAGACATGCAGCCAATTCGAGTTATTTATTTGAGAATGAATTTACGCAACGCTACCTTCCAATATGAATATTAGGGTAATACTTAAAGTGCGAGTTGCACACGGACCTGGAGGGTTTAATAATTTAAAGGTAGTTAAAGTATTAAAAAAAATAGATGCATCGATTTATTCCGGATAAGATGAGTGGTACCTTTGCATGTTTTGACGTTTTTGTTTATGATTCAATATGAAATTTTTCATTCATTGTTTTGTTAGTTCATAGGAAAAAACTAGGGACATAACACGAATACATTTATTGCGGAAAGATTGCTCTATAACTGTTATTATTTAGATGAGAAATATTTTTTCAGTTGCCAATAAGAGATATTTTCTAACTGTTAAATGTTTTAAAATAGGTTTAGGAGGATAAAGATGGATGAAGAATTAAAGTGAAGATGAAGAGAAAGATAAAATAACGATGAAAATCAAGATAAAGTGGAAGGTAGACACAGATAAAGAAAAATGGGGAATCACTCTTATCACGTAACGTAAAAATAAACGTTGGACAACAACTATTATCAAGCTAAATAAAAAATAATGTAACTCTTATTGACAATCGATGTCTCATTCACACCAGCTGTAAGGCAAGGTGGAACGTTACATAACACTCTTTCCGGCGAAATAAAAAATATGTCCCACAATAATAAAAGTTATGGAACAATCTTTGAATTGAAGATAACAATTTTTCTGGCCCATGGTAAGTAGACGTTTTTCTTTTGAAGCGAAACCCACAGTTGAGAGGAAGCTAAAAAAGATAATGCGTGGAGAAGTCCAAGGATTCAAAAATGATTTCCGCACTGTCAAGTGGAGAACAGAGCAGTTACGATTCTTCCTTTCCACCACTACCGCATTATGAGGGACGTTGTCATATCCCTCCCATTGTCATTGTTTGCGTTGCATCGTTCATGAAGGATTTCTGTATATTTTGTTTAAATTAATAAAATTTACCTAATTTTAATGATTTCTAATTATTTAAGATATTAGGTTTTATATGCTTTTGTGAATTCGTCTTAAAATTTTGTGACGAGACGAAAATATCTGTTCATTATTTTAAAAAAATTGTATTCTAATAAAACGTATTTGTACTTTTTTCTATTAACCCTACTAACATTGTTCCAAAAATATATTTGACGCTGAATTATAATTAAATTTTTCTAAATGAAGGTTTAAGAATCATTATTTACTATGGATGTATCGGGTCCTCTATATTTATAAGCTGGGTTTCGAATCCAAGATATTACAATTTTGTGCAATAGCATCGCCTGAAATTCCCATCGAAATTGGGTAATGAGTATACCGATGCCTTCGGAAGGCTCGTTGTGGACAAAACGCCACTGAGCGTGGCATGGTTGCAGAAACTGTAGACGGCCATCGACAAAAGGGATAAAACATCGACTTTAGACCAGCAAGGGGACGACAATGAAATTTGAAATCGACACCGATGCATGAGATAAGGATTGATCGTGCATTAAATTTCTGGTAATACAAAGAACGTACTTGTTATAAAATAACATAACCTAACTTAACCCGTCGGAATTTAATTTTTAATTTTGGGCGGCTTGTTTTTAAAGTTTGTAAGCATATAACCCTAAGTTCTAAAAATCCTTTCGTCTTATTCATAAGAAAACACAATGGCAGGCATCCGTTTTCCAAAAATGTCGAAATTGCGTACTACGGGAATTACGAAAAGAAAAACGATTTTTGATTATTTTTGATGTTACTTGCTTCGAGCCCGGAGCACTCCGAGTGAAGCACGCATACGCTACACTTTCGGCTACGGCGAATGAAATAATAATTAAGAATCACCCTAGTGTATACAGATTGTTAGTTATTCATAAGAGAAGGAATAACTTTACACACTCCGATTTATATGTGCACTGATTTTGGCCTTTTCTGGAAATGAGAGTTATTTTATATGGAAAGACTTCTTTTGCTTTGCTTGAATTTCCCAATAACCCTGCAGGAAAACTAAAGCGCAACCTAATTGGCACTCCATTTAAGATAATGCAAACTCAATAAAGTAAATTAAGTTGTAAAGACATTGTAAATAAATGGGACATTCCATATCAACTCAGTCACTTGTGATTTTTGTTTAAAAGAAATTATACGATAATTGCATTTCGAGGTGCAAAAACAATCCCTTTTAGTTCTTTTTATTACTTACGCATTAATTATACAAAATGTGACTAAATTTGGAACGATTTCTTTTTTTCTTTATTTTAGAAAACTTTGTTACGTCTTTTACACTCTGCACTCTTTTAGGCATAGAATAACACAAATCTTTTAAATATAGAGCGTGTAATATCCTCATACCATACTTTTTCTCTGGTTTAAGTTCGTTTTTGCGAACTTTAGCGCCCGTAATAGCCCAAATGTTTTCTTTTAGATTGCGGTCAGAGGCGACACTATGCCCAAATTGTTCTTTAGTTTTGTAATCTAACTTTAAGCAATAGACCGGGAAATAATAATATGTGGTTGAACGCATAAAAAGTTTATGATGAAAAAAGAAAAAAAGTTGAATAAAAATGGGTGCATCTAAGTGCGCGAGCCAGAAGTAAAACTCTACAAAGTGATATAAAATTAAATATTGGGGAGAGTTTTATAAGAACTATTTTTTAGTTTTTTTGGTTTAAGCTTGAGTGAAAATAGTAGTAGAAATTATTAAAAATAGTAGTAGTATTAATAAAAATATTAGTAGTTGTTAGTAGCAGCATTGTTAAAAATAGTAGTAGAAATTAGAAAAATTATTAGTAGAAATTAGTAAAAATAGTAGCAGACATAAATAGCAGTAATTAGTAGTAACGTTAGTAGAAATAATAGTAGTAATTTGTATTAGAACAAGTTAAACTAATAGTAGAAATTAGTAAAAATTAACAGCAAAAATTATTAGAAAAAGTAGCAGTAATTAGTAGTAGCATTAGTAAAAATATCAGCAGTAGTAGTAGTAGAGTTAGGAGTAATAATTAGGAGTAATAATTAGTAGTAGCAGTAATTAGTGGTTGTAGTAGTAATAGGAGTAGTAGTTATAGTAATTATTAGTAGTGGTAGCTAGCAGTGGTAGTAGAAGTTGTAGGGGTAGTAATAGTACTAGTAATTAGGATTCGTAGTGGTAGTAACTAGTTGTAGTAGTAGTAATAAGTAGTAGTAGTTGTAGTTGTGAACTGCATTCCAGTCGAGCTCTGCTATTTCTACAAAAAAAATTAAAAGTCAACTCATATTATCTATTAACAGTGCAGTACTTTGTTCGGCTTTGTTGCCAAAAAAAAGAGTACTTATTATGAACACTTTTTTATAAGATTTAATGCAGGCCTTTTTATTAAATATTTATTTTTCTAACAGCAAAAAAAATTATTTTTTTTTATTTAGACTCACTTTACAGTTATTAACTTTTAAAAAAATAAATAGATAACTTGTTTTCAATAAAGTCTTCGTACAACAATGTTGTTGCTTGGGGATCGTGCGGACCAAACTCATTATGGATATTGATCTAAACGCGCAAATTCCTAACAAACGACTACAAATCCAATAATGATAGACTACAAGATTGCGCCTTCTCGAGGTGAAGTGACAGATCTCATTATTAGTAAACTAAAATACGGGAGAAAGCAGAATGAATAACTTAGTTTTGCTAAAGTTAAAGTTTTTCCTTATTTCCTTATTGGTGATAGTTATAATTTTGAAATAATACATAATTATCTAATGATTTAATTCTGTAAAACTTTTAGCAAGAGAGTTCCACAATTGACTACGTAACTACTATCCGGGAACTACATATATAGAACCGAAATTCTCTATTTATCCAGAACGAGAACGTACATGATAGTATTGCTTCTCAATCAAGCCTAACTATCGCAATCTTCAGGGCCAATCTTTATCCTGAACTTACGGACCTAATTTACCGAGTGACCTTACCTACATTATTCTATTGACTAAAAACTCTTTACCTTGGAAAACAGCTGCGGATATTGAAGAAGTTTGCGCGACCCCGACATAAATTTTCACGGTCCGAGGAGAAAATATCGACATAACAGTAATAGGGTTTAAAAGTTGTAATGAGAGCTTTTAAATATTCCTGGGCAAATAGCAACGCAAGCCGGAATACATTTGTATATTTAACGCTATAATTGAGCAAAGTGATTGCTCTATAGGATTACTGCGTTAATTTTGCCCAACATTGTACCTAAGAAAAATAATGGAAGTGGACCAGAAAATCTATATTTCCGAATGTTACTTGTATTTTCTGTGAGATTTTAACATTTGAGAAAGTAAGATGTTTATAATCTTAATGCGAAAAATAAAATGGTTCAAACATAATGAATGCGTACCAGTTCTGAAATATTTTTCACAGCTTAGCTTATCTCTACAGGGCAGACATACACGCACACACACACACAACCATCAACATTACTTATACCTACATATATGTATAACTTCTTCTATCTGTCTGCCTCAATTTGTCGACTTTTAACTAAAGTTACTTCTGGTCACGGGCGAATTTTCCCGAGCCCGAATTGAATTTGCAAGCACAAATGTATGCAGTATATAACCTCTTACATATACACATATGTATGTATGTGAGTAAGTATCTGTGTGTGTGTGTACATCTGATCTTACATAACGTCCAGTTTTAGTGGCCGGAAGTCATTCAAATGTCAGCAATACTGACAGCGACAACGGCAAATGTCTAAAATAAAGGAATTGCGGCGCGGCACGGGCGGCGCATGAAGGAAAGGGAAAGAGATAGAGGGAGAGTAATAGAAAGAGAAAGACAGAGTGAAGTGGAGCGAAATTTGGGCACAAATTTAAGATTAGACGCACCAAATTTGGTCACTTTTTAAACCGAAGCTTGTAAAGTAAAGTAGAAGAGCGCACAGTGCTAGCAAAGGATATAAAAGCTTCTAACCTCCAACTTACAAGTCGCCTATATAAGCACCAAACTTCTTCCAACCCTACAACTTTCGTAATTAATTTCACATTTCGGCAGCCCTATCAATGTTTGTTGCACAGCTACGAACGAACGAACGAACGAACATCAACGCATTGGCCGCTTCCTTCGATTTGTTTGTTAACGCGAGTTGCAAATGGCCCATTTGATGCTAGTGGAGCATCCGCCGGATTGCAATTAATTATCAATGGAGGGAGATTGGTTGCTGCTGGAGTGTTGTCAGCTAACATGGTTAGCGTCATGTTGTGGGCTGTGATGGTGTTGGTTTTGCTGTTGGTGTTGGTGCTGGTGACGGTGACGGCGATGGTGGGAATATCAAATGACTGCAGTTATAGCCAATGTGGCAAATCTCCATCTATGGAGGCGCATATTTGTTAACATACAAATACCCTATGTGCAATTAAGAGAATGTGTATTGCTATAGGTGTTGTTGGTAAATGCCATTTTGTAATTAATTCATATGCGACCCATTATTCAAATCAAATTTCGCTAATGGCATTAACTATTATTTGAATGCAGTCTCGCTGTATTTAGATTTTCACGTAATTATGACATTTATTCTGATTGATCCGTTGTTGGCGTAGATGTCGTAAATGAGCTTAGGATTTTTGGATGATCTGGAGAAGCGAAGTACTCAAAATAACCTTTTTAATAAAATACCATCCTTTGGCATCGAGCAATAATGAAGAAAATGCGGACGAATATTTTTATGATAATAAAATTCACTCGAAATAAGCTTTTAAATAAGGGACATGGGGTCTGGGTAACTACTAACTTTTTCCTTCCATGTGGAAACAGAAGTGTGCAAATGCATATATAGGGTCTTGTAATAGGGACGCACAAAAAAAAGACCGATAGTGACAGCAAACGACGCCATATTTTTCCCCGCTCTTTTGACATTTCTCTACAGTAAGGTTTGCCATTTCATCATGGAAAGATATACGATTCAACAACGAGTCGAAATTATTAAAATTTACTACCGAAATTCGGAGTCAATGGCCTCAACTTTAAGAGCGCTACGTCCAATTTATGGTCGTCGTCATTTCTGGCTGAATGGCTTCGTCAATAAGCAAAATATGCTACGCTATTGAGCAGGCAGCAATCCACACGTACTCCATGAGTCAACATTGCATCCCGAAAAAATTACGGTTTGGTGCGGTTTATGGGCCGGCGACGTCATTGGGCCGTACTTCTTCCGCGATGATCAAGACCGGCACGTTACTGTGAATGGGAATTGCTACCGCTCAATGATAACCGAATATTTTTGGCTCGAATTGGATGATAAGGACTTGGAAAATATGTGGTTCCAACTGGACGGCGCCACAAGCCACACAGCGAATGTAACAATGGATTTATTGAAAACCAAGTTTGGCAAACGTGTTATCTCACGAAATGGCCCAGTCAATTGGCCGCCTCGGTCGTACGATTTGACGCTGTTAGACTACTCGTATTTCTTGTGGGGCTACGTCAAGTCTATGGTCTATGCCAACAATCCAGCGACGATTGATGAACTTCGTACGAATATCGCACGTGAAATTGCAGCAGTATCGGCCGATTTATGCTTGAAAACCGTCGCAAATTGGGTTCAGCGTCTGGATTTCTGCAAGCGTGCCCGTGGTGCCCATGCAAAAGAAATCGAGTTCCATACATAATGGCATCGAATGTACTTTCACAGGAATAAAGACTTTAATTCATATCCCAAACCGTTTTGGTTTTATTTAAAAAAACTTTTGTGCGTTCCTATTGCAAGACCCTGTATATAGTTTTCGAAATATGTATATATATATAATAGAGAAGTCTTGTGATTTTTAAGTAACGATCAGTATAATCCTGAGACCCGTGCCACGGATATTAATTGAGGTATTCAGAAAAGTACGACCAGGAGTTCTTTTGCAAAAAATGAATCCGCTAGGTGGCGCTATAGCCCAGATATTCAAAAAATCTGTATTCAGGGTCCAATTTTGAAGAAATTAGGACGTGCACTGCAGGTTCGATTATTAATACTTTCATGAATGAACCCGCTAGGTGGCGCCTGAGTCGATATATTGAAGAAACCATTAGCTTTATTTCGATTAGATAGTTTAGCGATAACTTTTAGACTGATATCTAACTGAAAGTTTTTTAAAGTAAAGTCTTACTAACCTTAGCATCGACTTAACCTTAACTGTGACTCCGGGAAATAATTTTTAAATGCATAAAAATTGTAATTTTAGCTTTAAAATCTGCTGTAGGTATATAAAAAAGACAATAGAAACACTTACATATTTTGCTAATATTGTAAAAATACTTTTTCGCGTTTAGCGAACGAAATATGTGAGACCAAACTATTTTTAATAGGGAAACTGGTGGTATTGTTCCACTCGGTACCTTAGTGTCAAACCGTCCAAATATCTTTGGCCGTAGCACAGTGGGTCGAAGTTGGCAGGTATTTCAATTTGAATTTTTGAATTCTATGAACCCCGGTCATAATTTTTTTTTATAAATTTTTTTTTTTCAAAATTAATTTGTATGAAGTGAAGGCCATTTTTAACAGGAAAAATAATAGAAAAAAGCAACTATGATAGATGAATTCGAATGTAACTTAAAGGGAGTAAATAATTTCACCAAAGGTAATAACTTTTAATTCAATTTTAGTTATGGTTTTTAATTTTTTTACTATCTGAATAAAAAAATCTCTCCCTACTTCACAATTACCGACTACGTTGGGTTGCTGAAAGTTTTTTGTTTTTGGTAATTGCGAGGTATGCCATTGGGGTTTAGTGGAAACTAATTTATTGTTAGAAATGTACAACGTTATGAAACGATGGTGATAATTACAAGTCTCACATTCATGACTTAGTTTTCGTAAGCCTACTTCCTTTGAATCCCATGCCATATATTTCCTTAAACTTAATAGTCTAAATTTATTTACTTTTTGAAGTAGTTGTCCTCCGCACCAAGCCATTCTGCGAATAATGCTTTCTTAAAACTCGTTCGTATAATACTACACAATACCCATATTTCAATATTTGATTTATGTATCTTATTGTAATTTTAATTGAGTTTTTAAACGGTCTACAAATAAACTTTTGAAATTTTGTGTTCACTTATTTTTTTAGCTTGACACTCATATTGTAAAATATTAAAAATTTCACTAAATTGAACTTTAAACAGATGACAATCTTCTTTTAAAAAAGTTTAAAAATGATGCTCTATTAAATAAGTTTATCCATTTAAATAGATGGCAACCCCAAAAAAAGTGGTTATTATTTATAAGCAACATATGTGCCAACTTTTATACAGATCCATCGTACATACTCACTCACAAGCTCTCACATTATTATAAATATTTGATAGGATTTATATTAAGAAAAATTACTTCAGTTATAAAAAGATGTCAATTCTTTTATGAACAGCTTTCAAAAAAAAAGTTTTTTAAGCCTACATTCTTTGAATCTCATTAGGTGATACTTCCGCCAACGTAATAATTTCATTTAATTTACTCTTTTAAGCAAGTGGCAAAATTAGTTTTAAATTACGCATATTTAAAATGTGTAGTTTGACAATCGTGTTGTAAAATGTCGTTAATATTTTGATTTAACTCAATTTGCATATAAACAGGTGGCAACCTTCTTTAAAAGTATTTAAGAAATTAAGCTTTATTGAGCCTTGCATACAATATTAAATGAATTCGATTTAAATTATTATAATTTTGTTTAATTTTTGAAACAGGTGTCAACCCTCCTCAAAATTATTTTTTAAATTAAGTTTTCGTAAAACTTTTTTTTAGCACTCATAGTGTAAAATGGCCTTAAGTTTTGTTTTGTAATTAGCTTAATTTGCATTTAAAGAGGTGGCAACCTTGTTTGAAAACATTTTGTATATTAAGCTTTATTAAGCTTCTTTTGTTTCATACCAATATTTCAGTATTTTGTCTCATTCATTGCTTTAACTGACTGTAGTCTTTTAAACAGGTGGCAACTCCCTATAAAAAATCGTTTTTTTAGTAACCTATATAACGGACTATATACATATATATGTGCCAAATGTTATCCAGATCTAAATATATAGTTATATAGCAATATGCGATTTAACTTATTTATTTAATTGACTCGAAATTTTCTAGTGGGTGTTAACTCTCCATGCTATATAGCCTATGTTATAGCGTAGCGGTTAGGCTCTTCGTGTGCTAAATTTTGTACGATTCCATCCAGAAGTTTGGGCTTAAAAAGATAACAACTTACTCACACAGTCCCTCATCCACTCACTCACAAACACACGAAATTTCAAATTTAAAATAAAAGTACGATTGTTAGACAAATTATTATCGTTTGTGTGTGTGTGTAGATGTATACCTTTTTTGGTAAAATCTAATTTGAAATCTTGTCCGACTTTAATTGTGTATAGCAACATAAAATTTAAATTGCAACACAACATTTTTTTATTGCCATTTTTTTGGGTTTGAAATAACTTATTTTAAAAAAAAAACTTATTGGATGCACATTATTTTAAGAAACAATACTAAATGGAAACCATAACGAGAAATATTTTGGTCGATTTAGTGGGAAATATGGAATTTTTCATTACATATGCAACATGTTACTTATACGCCCGGACAAACGGTTGTTATTATTGGCCTTTATAGACACCGCAGATATGACGTCGCGTATGAGTAACCTGTTGCATATTTTCCACTTAATCGACTAGTACATATATTTGTTGACATGGTTTCATATGGTATATTTAACTAAGCAATATATGTGAAATAAGGTAATTTAATATTAAAAAAATGCATACAAAAGTTTTTCAATTTAATTTATAAAAACAAATTCAGACTACCAGAGTTGAATAATTTACCTATTAAAAGCTGTGGTTGTTCAGTTGTTCGACTCTTACAGTGCTATTGTTTGTTTATACATGAGTACTTGGCAACATTTCTCTTATAAAAGATACAGTTTAATAAAAAGAAGGATTTAAAATATTTCCCAACAGATAAAAGCTAATTTCATACCGGGATAATTTTTGGCGGCTTAAGCCATACGCAGTGGTATTCCAATTTAACGAATGCCTCGTTTCTTCTGTTCACAACGAAAACCATTAATTTTGCTAATATTCTCAATTTAATTTTATTGCATGATTTCACCTGCATTAATAATATATTCGTATATCATTTTCGAGCAGCTGGCAACCCGTCAACATTTTTTCGATATTAACCGATAAGCCTATATCAGCTCAAACCAGTAAAATAATGCTTTATTTATCTTATAAATTTAGTTCAATTTGAACAATTTAAACAAGTGGCAATCCTTTCCAAACATATTTCTTAACTGAACATTCCCTAAACCTTTTTTGTTTGACCCGAGTGAAGTAGAAATTCAGTTAATGTATCATAAATTGAAACAACGTTCTTTGGCAGGTGGCAAGCCTTTTCCTAAATGTAGCTAAGTTTGTTATGCCTACTTCCGTTAAATCCCATGTCACATTTACTTCCTTTAGCTTATAGTTTTTATTTAGTTTACTATTTTAAGTAAGTGGCAACTCTCTCCAAAGTTATTTTAAAAATAAAGTTTTCTAAAAACTCCTTCGTTTGAAGATTCAATTTGACATAGTATAATTATAATTAATTTTTTAAATAGGTGGCAGCACTGTCTAAAATATTTTTGAAATTAGCAAATAGATTCGATATGATTTATCAATTAAATTTGTATCTCCGTTTCAAGAATTTTTTCTATATGGGAAGGGCATTAGTTGACTTAAACTCCTCAGCTTTTATGGTATGTTTTACTTTTTTTTACCGGAACTGTCGTCAAAGTTTTCCATTCGGTAGGTACATTTCTAGATTTTAGATTATTGTTTATTAATATCGCGTAGAGGTGTATATTTTAGTATATTCAACCGAGTCTTCAATGATACCCTCAGATAGTAAATTATTAACAATTTGTCTGATATATTTTGTAGAAATTTCTTCGAATTTAAATATAGCTTGGGGCTTTGTCAGCCGGATTGAGTCATATTTAATGTCTCCTTTATTACTGATAATCTCAATAACACTATCCACACATAACTGATTTAAATTTTCGATAATTTCATTACTGCTATTGCAAATCTTACCATTTATTAAAACTTTTGTGATTTTTCCCTTCTCCCCTATATTTTCCTCGGCTTTACGTTCCTAGTGCCGTATTTTTTTAACTTTAAGCATTTTCTTATACTTTTTCCCAACTACGTTGTAATCTATCCGGCGTACTGTAGTTTTTTTTATTAAAGAATTATTCAACCACCTTCATAGAATGAAATTAAGTAGTTGACACCCGCCTAATTGGAATCGAATAATTATACATCTTTTTAGAAAACAAAAAATATTGTCTAGTATCTCATGCCAGTAATATCGAAATATATTGGAGCTCATTTGCCACCAGCTCCGCAAGTGACTTTTTGTTGTTTCCTTACCCATAATGCATTGGAAAAAAAATTAAGCACAATATTATTTGCAAGAGCTTAATCAAATTAGATATGCGCATATTTAAAAAGGAAATATCATGGAAGTAGTTTAGTTATTTCTTTATTCAAGATTTTCTACTTCCGTCTAGATATGTATGCTGTATATGTGCTTCTTGCCTCCCAACCGATGGTTACAGGAATACTTTCAATTTAATATATGCGTATGTGTGTGCTTTCCGTTGCATCCGGCTGGTCGTACTAATACTCCTTTCGAATGCTGGTGTACTGCTTCTGCTCGAGTGCCCGTGAACGACAAGTAAAGTGAATGACTACTCTATGACAAACAAATCGGCTGGATATGGAATAGAAATATGGATCGCATTATCTTATACATTTATGCAGATGTTTTTGTATGCTTGAACCCGGTAAAAAAATTGTGCGACTAATCTTTATGGAGAGTATTCCGCGATTAGTCTCAATCGGAAACAATTGATCGTCAATTTATCACAAGTAGTCTCAAAGAGGTATTATTGAAGATATCTTTGTATCGATTAAAGTTATTTACTTTTTTTAATTTTTGCGTTTAAATATGGTGCAAAAAATTAGTAGAAAAAGTGACTATGGTTGGTATAAAAATTGATGACTAATCTCTTCTTCTAGTAAGATTCACTTATTTCAAACGATCTGACAATCGCAATTCAAAATGGCCAAAGACGCAAATATATAACTTTGGGCGCATTTTTATTACATTTGATCAAAGTGGAACAAAGTACTAGTTTGTTTCAAACTTCAAATATTTATAATTATTTTTATATGTTGTAACGCTTCATTTCAGCGAAATTTTGGACTCTACTCTGGTTGATTTGGTAGAGCAGTCATCAGCCAGGACTCTAATGAATATCGGGCATCCCATACAAACAGTTTTTGAAATAGCTTTAAATTAAATTATTTATATTTGAGGCCAAGTTCTGCACCATACCGACACTATTTTCGTACTAGATATTTCGGGACTATTTACACATATGGACACTGAAATAGGTGTGTGAAATACACTTATTCTTGAAGAAAATTGTAACCTTATTCATTGAAAACTTCTGAAACAATATATAAATAAATCAAAAATTTCCGTATTAAAAATACAAAAATTCAAATAATAATTTTCATAATACTAAACTAAAAACAATGTAAAGTAGATTATTCAAAAAGTAAATAACCACTACAGTACTGTACTTATATGTTGCAAAGGGTTCACAATGTATAATTTAAATTGTATCAAAAAAATTTTAATTAAAAAGGACTATTTTAAAAGTAAAAAGTTTTCTTTATTAAAAAATTGAATAAGATTTTTTTAAAAGCGAGAGAATTGCCTTATTAATTTTCTTTATAAGATTTTTAATAATTTTACAATTGCATTGAGTCAAAATTCCATAAAAATAAAACTAATAAGATTTTCTATCGAAAATTTCTGCCATTTTGTCCACTATCACTTTCCTTGGTCACTGAGCTGTTTTAGAAGTCGATCTCTTTAACTACAGCTGAAATTTTCAGGTGTCTGTGTCATTCGGATACAAAAGCGTACAATTAGTGTCTTCATAGGACATGCTGGAACAAAAGGGAAGGACTCAGCCTATATGGAGGGATGCAAAGTGAGACGACTACTTAGTCTCATGTTCCTTTGCGACTCAACTCGGACACATTCCAGACTCGTCGCATTTTTTGCATGGTAAATGTGTGACTAGATGCCCGTGTGTGTGTGTGTGTGTGTGTGTAGATTTGTCTGACTGCATAAATAAACGAAGCGTCTACTCCTTGACACCTACAGAATTCGTTGACAACACCTCTATCGCATTTAGTGCAGCATCCGAGTGGGCAAGACTTTCTAGGCATGCAGATATGATGTAAATATGTAGGTATGTCTTTATGTCTGTGTGTGTGGACATATACAGTCGTCCCTCAATTCTCAAGGCAAACTCAAATGCCTTCGGTCATCACAAGGCTGTCTGCTCTCATCCCGTTACCATCCTGCTGTGTTCCTGTTGTGAGTTGATGCACTAATTAGGAGTATATTTAGAATGGAGTAAGCTTTAGAATTACTTGCAATTATACATGTATGTGTGTATGTGTATATGTCTATTATATATATATACATATATATGTATATATGTATGTGTATGTAGTCATAAGAATATACTCTCCACATGCGTCCATAAAAAAAAAATTGCGTTTAAGAAGAGTTGATGTAAACTTGTAAGTGGATTTTCCTTATACTAAGCATATTTGCATTTATGTATGTAGATAGAGATTTGTGTGTCGCAAGGATTAAGAATCTGCATAATTTCCAAGCTACATACATCATACAAACAAACACAAATTAATATGTATATGAATATGAATAGCGGTGTCTCTAAACAACTTCCGCACTGCGTTGGCTTTCTAAGTACGTTGGAGCCTCTTTACATAGAACTACATTTATTTGCTTTTGTCTTCTTAAGGATCAAAGTCCTGGGCTTCTGTTGCTGTGTGATACCAACCTTCACTTGTGTTGCTGTCGTCTCCCACACGGTTTTACTACTATGATTAAATTGTGTTTCTCTTATTAGGGAGCCACAACTTTACCAGACACAAACACACACGCCTACATCCATCCATAAATACATACATAACTGTACCTACGTTAAGAAAAGCTGTGTACTTGTTAGTAGATCCTTTGACATGCCGGTTAGGTTATCGTAATCCTTTAATTTTATTTAATAACTTAAACGTGCCTTTGAGTAGATTAAATAAGCCACTGCGGCTTTGTGGTCTATAGAAAAGTGGACAAAAAACTTTCCATTGGGCGAATGCAGTGCTTCTTGGTTCGTTGGTTCTCGCACAATTAAGGAAGGAAGAACAGAGGCAGGGAATTAGCTTCGAAAGCTTCAAGTAATAAAAATTATTATAGTATTGTATGCTATTATTATTGGAGTAAGTTTTGGTTTAAATATATTTTGCCTCAAGGTTAAAAGGGAGATGCTGTTTTAAGCGCTTAACACACATTTTTGCCCTTTTCAGACTGTGGGCCAGCACACGATTAAAAGTGGCCAATATTCGAATGCTTCTTAAAATGGCTTCACATTTGTTACCCGGGAGCTTTTTTTTTGGGGTAGTCGATGAGGAATCTGAAGTTCGATTTTAAAAATTCAAAATGACGGATACAATATGGCAGATATTATTTGGAAAACCATTCGGATTGGCTCAATTTTTGAGGTTGCTGATCACGAATTTGAAGTTAAATTTCAAAAATTCGAAAATCAAGTTATTTTTTGGCTGTGGCATCAAATGAATTATGAACCACTAAAAATCACATGCCGCTTATTCAATCCAAAGTATATTGAATTAGAAATAAAATTACCCAAAAACCATTATGTTCCGAAGTGTATTTTGATTAACTGTTAATCGATAGGATTAACAATTCCATAGGCACAACAAAATTTGCAATATACGTCCATCTGTCTAAAGTGATTTATGACATAGTTAAATACAATTCTTGTTTCCTTTATTTTTTTATGGGTATTGGGTATTTCTAAGGCCCTTACTATGAAAAAAATACCGGGAGATTGCTAAAAGCTTTACTTTTGAAATTTAGAGTTTTATTACGTGAACCAAAAAATATACAGAAAATTAATGCATTATGTTAACAAAATTTCTAATATATACAATCAAATGATCTTTTATAAGACTTTTTTGAAATAACGAATTGAGGTATATTTATATCTCTTTGCAAACTCAAGTGAGTCCCATCGCCCGTGATAACACTCTTCCATTATCCAAAGATCCTGATGAAATCTTTCAACCTGCTCCTCACTAAAATCACCCATACTCGTATTGTGGGGATTCGTAACGGATTCAAATGCGAGTTCCGAAAGCGAATTTTTATGATCATATTGCACCCTAGCTCTTTTAAGATCGATAGAATCGCCTCAACAACCTCGACGTGGTCATCGGATTTCGTTTTCCCTAAAAAATTACTTATAATCAAAACAAATGAATTCCAAAACTTAAGATTCGGTTTCAGTCATTGATTTGACAAAATTAAAATCTTTACAAGTTACCTAATCTGTGGCCTATCAAAAATAGCAGCTTTAATTTTTTTCTGTATTTAATCCTGGAAAATTACGTGAAAGGAAATTGAAACATTCGCTAACTTTGCCAAGCACCTTCATAAACTAGACCATTTTGCCGAGTTTAATATGAAGGATGGATGTGGTCTCAGCTAATTAAAGACATTTTTATCACATGTTTGCGATCAACTTTTAGGTCTATCCATACTGGCATAAATTTTTGTTCTGACTGTCCCAGATATGCCTGAAACAAAGGAACTTCGTGTACCCCCTTATTGACCTAAAAGAAATTTAACCATTTTTAGATTAACACAAATTACTCATTTGTGATCATGATAATTAATTTTCGCCATAGCCTTAGAAATATTTGCGTATTATTCTTTTAAAGTCACCGAATGTGCTTATTACCGTTATGAAGGAAAATACACTTTATACTTCTTTTTCTGCTATCTATGAAAAGACACCAATCAGTACTTTTTTAATAACATCTGTTGCAAAATATTACCAACACCGTTACAAAACACTAAAAATCTAAAAAATGGAAATCTAAGTAAAAAAAGGAAATAAGAATAATTAGCTGTAACTCAAAAACAAAAGCTGTTGTAGAAAAAGAATACTCCTCAATTTGAGATAGAAACAACAAAAAAATCACGGGAAAGAAAATTTATTTTGTTGACCAGTGTTATTTTATGTCCCCTACAAACTTGCTTTAGAATTACTGTACATCTAAAAGTTACATAATTTAATAAAGTCATCTCGTCGCTTGTACGGATGCTTAAAACTTGAAAACGACCGAACAAAATTGGGTACTTCCTTTTGCGCGTTTGTTAGTAATTGCTACGCAAAGGTTGAGAAAAAAAATAAATATCGAAAAATTATCAACAGGTGGCGTTGTAGGCGGAAATTTCGTTTTCAGTTGAATTCAATTGCAATTCAATACCTGGTATAAAAGCACTAGTTTGATTTGGATAAAATTTTGGACATATATAATTCGATGTTTGGGTTACCATAAAAGCAATTTACAAAGAGAGTTGCCACCTTTTTAAAACATTCAATTCTATTAAAAAAAATCTCTGAAATTAATTATTGTAATATGGGTATTAAACGCAAGCTTTATTTTCAAAATATGTTGAAAGAAGGTTGCCACCTGTTTAAACGGAAGTTAAGATTTAATTTAAAGAAAATTTTACAATAACTGGTCAAACTAAACGTCTTAAGAAAGTTTAGTTTCAAAAATATATTTGTATAAAGTTTTCAACTTATTAAAAAATAGAACCTTGCCACCTGTTTGATAAGTCCAATTTAAATAAAATGTATACAACTTATATGGAATATAGAAATATGAATATCAAGCAGTTCCTCCCGGCAAGAAGATGCATAGCCAACTTTTATGCGGTTGCCACCTGTTTGAGTGGTATGGGGTTTTCAGTTTTTTCGTTCTGAAAAATAAAACTCAAAAGTAAATTTTTATTTCTGAAAGGTAAAATAACGTTCAACAACTGAGTTTTATTTTTGAGCAAAAAAATTTAACTCAAAAACTAAAACTTAGTTTTGATGAAAAAATAAAACTCAAAAAATGAATATTTTTGTGACAAAAAAAGTGAAACTAATAAAACGATAATTATTTTTGTCTAAAAAAAATAGGAATACAAAAAACAACTCAACAACAAAACTCGATATGTGAGTATTTTTTCCTTTAACAAAAATCCAACAATAATTATTATTTAATATTTTTAGAGATATCGCTAAAATTTTTTTAAAATAATATATACTATAAATATACCTAAGTCTGTTCTCCGATTATTGGAACCTTTTGATTTTTTTCATTGCAATTTAAAAACAATTATCATTTTCGTTTCCTGCAAATCACCAAATCGCACATCGGATGATTTCAAAATCTTACACAATTTTTAATTACTTAGGACTAAGCTATTACAAGAGAAAACTTAAATTAATTCCTGCCCCAACTAACCCACTCCTTCCAATTTTTTTACCTTCAATCGTTTAAATTTATAAATGTATATTTTGTTGCAAGTTACCTTGTATGTTTGTAGCTTATTTGTAAAATGAAATATAAGCGCTCTGTGTGAAACATAATTACAGGCAGTCAATATGGCAGGCAGAGTAGTTTACCACTCAATGTTTTGCTGTTTTGCTGTTGTTTTCGAACTTTTTTTTTTCCAACCACAACCTGCATTTAATTGCACATGTGCAAATCTTACGTATGGTTGTTGGAGAGAAAGCGACGCTTATATAGTATATGTGCAAATATACATGCACACACACATACACACTCACACATGTGCACACTTTCAAGTTAATATACAACTCTAACTAATTAAAAGCAGAAAGTTTCATTTTAGGTTGCCAAACAAAGAAATTTTTGCATAGTATATGAATGTGACTTTGCTTTTGTTTTTTTTTTTGTTTTTGTTTTTGTTTGTTTGTGCAAGCATATACCCTTGTCTGATTAAGTTACTTAACTAGTGGAATTTAGTTTAAAAGATACTACGTGCGGTTTCACTTGCTCAATTTTGCCAAAGTCATTGAAGCTCGAATGTAGTTTTTTTCTTGTGGCAGAAGCTTAGAAGCTAGGCATGCGGCGGCAGTAGATGGTATTTCAAAAGAGCAAGGATTTTTCCTGCAACTTATTTTATCGCCTTTGTTCACTTGCCTGATTTGTGCCAAATTTTTGACAAAAGCTTTAAATATAAGATACACAAATAGTTTATTTTTGCAAAAGTTGAGTTGGCATAAATAAATAGATAACCTGAAATTGTACTTAGCAAACGCGAGACTTTCATGTGAAATATGTTCAGCGACTTACTTAGTGCACATGAATATAGCGATGAGTTTGGCGAATGAAAATTCAGAGGCTAGAATGGTTAGGTTATGTTATCCGAGTGGAAAAAAATGCTTTGGTCCTGAGAGTATTCAACAGACGGTGGTGGCCTCCTCTCCATTGGAAGTGCATGGTGGAGAAGGAATGCCCCTCGAATGTAATTTGATTTGCAAAACTAGCCAAAACTAAAAATCAAATTCCTTTTGTTCACAATAGAACATAATTTATTTAAAAACCCTTATTTAAAGGACATTTGTTTACATAAACTAAAATTCGGTGCTTGAACTTACTTACTTACTTAATTGGCGCTATAACTACTTAAGCGATTTTGGCCGAACTTCTCCTACAATTTGTGGTGTGCGTCTTGACGTTGTAACACAAATTGAGGGACCTACAGTTTTACGCCGAATCCGAACGGTGAATGTTTGTGTGAGAAGTTTTCTTTCATGGCAGAACTTCACTCGGAGGTTTGCCGTTACCTGCCGAGGGGCGACCGCTATTAGAAAAAACGTTTTCTATAATTTTTGAATGTTACTTGCCCCGAGCTGGATTCGAACCTGGGCGGCCGCCTAACTTAACATTCTTATACAAAAAATTTTTTGGTCATTTAAAAATTTTTCATCAGAATCATATTCACCATCTTAAACATCTGAAATTTGTCTCCATTAACAATATTACTTATAGTTAGATGAAAATGATTTCGGCCTTTTCACTGTAACCTGCAACATTTTTTTACTTCTACTTACAATAAAGTAAGTGCTCCTCTAATTTTGAAATCTGTGTTAGAAGAGAAATTTCAATTTGAGAGAGTAAGTGAAGCTGATGTTATGAAAGCTATATTGAGTATAAAATCCAATGCTGTTGGTAATGGTAGTGGTCTATTCTTAAAATTTGTCAAATTTATCCAGCCATTCATTTTAGGCACCATCATTACCCACCACATCATTAACATCACTGCTTTACAACATCATGTTTTCCTGCAGAGTGGAAAAAGGCTGTCATCCTCCTGGTAGCCAAGAAGAGTGGGGCTACTTGTTCTAACGATTATAGACCGATATTACCGTATATTACTATCGTTTTGTAAGTATGTGAGTCCTTCATGGCAGCGCAAATGTCATTGCATATTCAAAATAATAGATTATTATCTCCACTACAGTCTGGACTTAGACCTAAGCACAGCTGCTCCACTACGATGATGAAAATACTTGACGACATTAGAATACATTTTGGCAATAATGAGCTAACTCTTCTATGTCTCTTAGATTTCTCTAAGGCATTTGATATGGTCAATCATGGCATCTTGTGCAGGAAACGTAGACATCTCTTTGGGATTTCGGAAAGTTCCAAAAATATTATAATAAGTTACCTTAAAGGCTGGGTACAGAAAGTGGAGGGGAAGAACTCTTCCTCTAGTTTTAAAGCTGTATTGGCTGGTGTTACACAGGGATCAGTCTCTTCGTCAACGATGTGTTCTCTGTGTGTGAGTCTGTTAATGTGCATGGGTATGCCGACGATATCCAATAGTACTTGTCTAGTCGTGTTGGTCTTGTAAAGGATATATGTTTTAAACTAAATACTGATTTGTTCTACTTTAACGCAATGGGCAAGTGATAACCAATTATGTCTAAACTCTTCTAAGTCCTTTGTGTTGCCAATAAGTAATAGTGTAGTTAATAATGAAAATATTTCCGAACTGCTTATTGGTAATAATGTTATTGTGTTTACAAACAAGATTAAAAATTTTGTTATTAACTCTAGTTTGGCCAGTCCAGATCATGTGAACGGTGTTGTTAGTAGTGTTATTCAAAGCTACGTAGATTGAGAATGTCTCTCATGTCTCGTATAACGCACTCTGAACTTGTGTATAATAGTCATGACTCGGTTTCCTCTCACAAAATTAATGTTCTATTTCATAATGTTACCCGTTATGTGTAGGGTCTAAAAAAGTTTGACCATATATCCTCGTTGAAAAATGATATTTTTGGCTGCAGCATTACTGAATATCTCGCGGTTGGAAACTTTATATTTATGTTTAAATTACTAGGATGGAAATCCTCTATGTACTTATAAATATGAGAAGCTAAATTTAGCAAACTCTAAAAAACTTCGCAAACTATCAGTCCCGAAATACACTACATGACTTGTCGCTGTCAAGATTGTTTTTCATCAATCCCTTTGATTCCCTGTAATGAGCGCGATTGTGATAAACTACATATTTTCCTTTTAATAACTTTTTCTTCTGCCTCTTCTCATTTGCCTTCTGTGATATTCTCATATTTTATTATCTAATGTTTATATACGTTGATAATAAAGAATTTGTTTATAATACTTCTTGTTAGTTTAAGCCCAATTAATTTTAATTTTAACACATTCTAATCATAATAAAGTTGATGTACTTTTTAAAAATTGTTATCTTACATGTACAACTACTGCTCCCTTAAATAAAGTAAATAAATAAAAATAATATTTCTTGGTCCTCGCCCGTGCTGAGTTAGTTTAAATTAAAACAAGTAAAGTAAAAAGTCTAAATGGGGGTGAATATAATAATAGGTATAAACGAAAAGTATGATTTCAACGCATTGCGCCCATTTTCCAAAATTTTATTTCTTACTAAATAATTTTTACCAAATTAAATTCTTTGTTCCAAATTTGAGCGAACTCGTTACATGACTTACTAAAATAGCGAATATTTAGATTTTTGCTAATCACCGTTATATGAGAAGTGAACGTGGGTTTTTCCGCATCCTATAATTTTCAAAATTGCTTTTACTGGGTGGAAATGTAAAGCATGTGCCACATGGGGCAGAGTTTTATTATGTATTTTCGAAAATATACTTATTTAGACTTAAGTAGGTGGCGACACGCCCATTTTCCAAAAACAAACTTACGCACTTATACCCTTCTCAAATTATGTAAACAATTTATCTGATTTAGGTGCTGCAATTTTTTTGATTTTCGCATATTCCCGTTGTAAGGGCGTGGTTATTACTCGAATTTGCACCTTTTCATTGCCGATGGAAATGTATGCACCAAGTTTCTTTGCACGGACGGACAGATAGAGAGACCTGGCTTAAACGATTTCTCTTTTTATTCTGAACATTTTGGTATGTCTGTATCTAAGTATATCGTTTGCTTTAGGCTGTTACAAACAACTGTGATGTGAACAATGTTATTACACGCTGGCCACTAATTTGCTCGGCTATAAAAATTGTTTCGTTCATAAAGTTACATTGTACAACTTAGCTTTAACCTCACACAGCCCGAGATGGTACTCTTCACGAGGGAATATAAAATTCCTCTGTTCAAACCGCTTCCATGCTGCCACCGACGTATCTATGTACATATATGGCAAATTTCTGGACCGCTGTAGTGCTTCCAGGCTTAACGCGATCCAGTCGTATGCACTGGTCCTGGAAGTTCTTCCGAAACCATTAAGGAAGAAAGATTACACTACTTCTATACTCTGTATGAACAATAAATTCTCCATAAGAATCCAATAGAGGAATGAATAGGATGATGCCATAGACCTAGACGCAGAGTCGACTTTTTACAGATGATTTCAAAATCAATCAAAAGAGTGACCACGGGATTCACTTCAACGAATTAGCGCTGAATCTCAGCTTCCGCTTACCGGACCACTGTAGCGTTTTTCACGCAGAGCTTAATGTCATAATGGAGGCTGCTTGGTATCTGACAGTGCCCGTTCTTTCGGACAGACCTATACCATATACTCCGACAGTTAAGCGGCTATTAAATCTCTTATTTCTCAGAAAACAACGCACAAATGCCATGGGTTCCGGAGCACAGTGACATACCTAACCCCGCGGCAGAAGCGGGCATGCCTCTAACCTCCTACAAACACAGTTTAAAGCGAAAGTTATCGTGAAGGTGAATATCAGAAGGGCTATATAACCCATCTGTCGGATTACAAGACAAGTTTCGCCAAAGGTTGACGTGAAGCGATCCAAAGCGCTGATTCGCCTTGACCGACCTTCTTACAGACTAATGTTTGGGCTAATATACGGCCACTGTCCTATGAGCACACACGGGAAGGTACTTTTTAGACTGTTTGGCCGACCTGAGATCGGCAAGTATTCCCGATTTTCTATGCTACGTAAGGCGCACACGGTGGCTCACGTTCTAAAGGAAAGGAAAGAAGAAAACGCATGGCTACTGCCAGCGGTATCGCAGCCACCGTGTGCATCTGTGGACTTGCACGGTTGCAGCCGCTCTAACCTAAGCTACATTGTACAACAGCAATTTTGCAACAGGGTAGTCATGGCATATTTCTAAAAGTGGACAATGCGCAGTTAATGATAACGTCTGAGTTCATTTTTAATCGTACCTAAGGGTTAGACGAGTCACAATGGGCATTTGTATCAAAAGAATTAAAACTTCAAAATTTACAACTTTGATGGAAATTTTGTTCCTTATAAAATGTTACACATTTTTTTCCCACACTCTCCACCATCTTTTTCATCATTTTATTCGAGTTTCCGCAACCAGTACCAATGCTATGTGAAATGGTAGACACAACTTTGTAGTGTCTTCGGAAGAAAAACTTGAAAAATATGATAAAAGAAAGAGCGTTGCCGCATAAAAGGGTAGACATGAAATGTTTACCCTTTTTATAGTATTTGTGGACAATAAGTATGTTAAGTAATAGTGATCTGAACGATGTCCGATTTCGGAAAGTACCATGGCTACAAAAAAATATTAATTTGTTGCACTGTGCTAGTATATTCAAATATTTTTGTAGCACATTAAGTTTATGTCTTTGGCTTCTATGTTGATGACACTTTGAACCTACGTACCTGTTATTTAGATGTCGCGTTGAACAATTTTTGCGGATTCATCTATCTCTCCTTATAAATAAATAGTCGGCTAATGAGGTCATTCGCCAGTTATTCTTTTAAATGCCACCTCCGCTCTTGTTTGTCTACCCTTTGTCGCCGTTGCGCCCGGTGCACCTTGGATGGTGCCTATTATTTTTACTCGTATCATGCTAATGGTTTGTAAATAGTTACAGTTTTACAGAAGAATGAATTGTAAGTAAAACATGGAATACCGAATTCGGAAAGTGCATTAAGCGCCAATGTAAATATGTAAGTGCGCAATTGAGTGAATTTGTTTATGTGGATCGCACACATATTCACCATATATTTTAATTTATGCACGTATATTGTGCTGAGAACAAAAATAGCGGAAATACATAACAAATATAGGTATATACCAATGGAAATTCCAATGAAAATACCCATAAGAGTTTATAATTGGCATTGAAAAATATTTACGCGGATATTAGATTCTAAACCGGCATACAATCACAGAGAAGAAGAATCCAAAACTAACAAAAAATATTTTAATAAAAAGTTTTTTTGAAAAACATATAATCAACTCCAAAAAATAACTCATAACTGAAATAGCAAACGATTAAATCTTAAAATTTAGTTAGATTTTTCAAATTTATTAAATACTTATACATAACCAAGGCGAATTAATATAGAAGATTACACTAACAAATTGGCATAAAAAAATCATAGAATTACTTTTATAATAGCAATTGCCCTTCAGAAGACCACGGAAAAGCTCCGAGTGTATTTCTGCTATGATATGATTATCATTATCATTATCATTATCATTATCATTATCATTATCATTATCATTATCATTATCATTATCATTACCATTATCATTATCATTATCATTATCATTATCATTAACATTAACATTAACATTATCATTATCATTATCATTATCATTATCATTATCATTATCATTATCATTATCATTATCAGTATCATTATCATTATCATTATCATTATCATTATCATTATCATTATCATTATCATTATCATTATCATTATCATTATCATTATCATTATCATTATCATTATCATTATCATTATCATTATCATTATCATTATCATTATCATTAACATTAACATTAACATTATCATTATCATTATCATTATCATTATCATTATCATTATCAGTATCATTATCATTATCATTATCATTATCATTATCATTATCATTATCATTATCATTATCATTATCATTATCATTATCAGTATCATTATCATTATCAGTATCATTATCATTATCATTATCAGTATCATTATCATTATCATTATCATTATCATTATCATTATCATTATCATTATCATTATCATTATCATTATCATTATCATTATCATTATCATTACCATTACCATTATCATTATCATTATCATTATCATTATCATTATCATTATCATTATCATTATCATTATCATTATCATTATCATTATCATTATCATTATCATTATCATTATCATTATCATTATCATTATCATTATCATTATCATTATCATTCAAAACTCATTAAAATCTGTTCACAAACAAAAAATTTTTCCCAAAAATATCAAGTATCAATACCTTTGTTTTTCTTTTTCACTTGCGCAGAGTGGATTGATTCTTACTTTTTTGTCTGCAAACTGCTTTATTTTTTTTATAAATATCTACTGAAAATATTTTTTTTTTGGAAGTCGGCCAAAAACGTTATATCTAAATTTTTTGTTTATATGACTTTTTGATACTGAACCAGCCTTGGAGTGGATTGTTATATTATTTACCATTAAATAGCGTAAGTTTTAAATGCCGTTGATTTACGAAATCTATTTGTTTGGCTAAATTGTAGAGGCGGAATCGACTTCCGCAAAGTATGGGTACTGCCTTCGAAGAAATCATCCTTTGGAGTGACTTATAAGGGGGCGTTTGGTTGACTGACTATTTGGGTGTTGATGGCTTTAAGAGCTACTATCCTCCAGTTCACTGCGTTTTTATTTTTAGTAAGTAAGAGACAGCAGCAGCAGGAGTGGCATATGGATGGAGTGGATAATGTGTGAAGTGAAATTCGCATCAACTCTGACGTTGTATTAGGGAAAGCTATTTTGCATACAGGTCAGCCTTTGAAGCTTTTCGTATGCTATTTTTATTTTTACTTCATTATTGCTGAGGTGGCTTTAATGGCTATTAGAGCAAAACGGCAACCTGTCAATCCGTGAAGATGAACTTACACATAAAGTTATACTCACATATTTGCACATCATCAGACATTGTAACGAGTGTGAAGAAGGCAACAACAAAAAAACATAAACCATAATGACAACATTGATGCCAGTTGAGATGCAAAAAGTCACAACATCAAATGCCCAAATGCTCAAATACAAAAGCAAAGTTCAACCAAGAAAAATAAAAGAGGCACAAAGTAGAAAGCAGAAATAAAATCGTGAAAAAGAAATAAACAACACGCTGTGACTGTTAAGCGCCTGAAAGTAGATGTATCGTAGTATTTCGCTGTAGGATCTGTCGGACAATGTCAGACTAGTGGATGTGAGGAAAACGCCTGCTTGCCGCCTGTAAGGAAGCGACGAGGACGCATCTAAAGTGTGATAATGCAAAGGGGTGGATGGTGAAAAACGCAAAATAAAAATATAAAAAAAAACACAGCGAGAATTCTGCAATGGCAGCTGAAGCTTAAGCAGAAGCAAAAGTAGAAGCAAACACCTACACCTACAACAAAAACGACAAATAACTGTTAAAAATAGTATAATGTGTTGAAAGCAAAGCAAAGTAAAAAAAAAAATTATGTATGAAAAAAAATTATAGAAAAAATATGTGAGAAAAAATATAGAAAAGCGACGTCAAAACGCACAAGCAACAATAATAAATGGCGTCGACAACTATAAAATACGGTGCAGCGTAAAGAACAGCAGGCGGTGTGGCGTCTTTGTGTGCGCGACAGACGCCAAGTGGTAGTATGGGAATCAACGACGGGATTACGAATGACAACCGTTTGGTGCTTTGTATAGTCAGCTCCAGTCGCTCGCTTGTTTGTTATACCATTATTATTGTTGCTGCTTTTTAAAACAATAGCAAAATATAACAACAATATAATATGTATTAAAATAGAAACAAAATGTGCCGCGTCAGTCGACCACAGTAGAGAGAGCTCGATGAAATATTGAGCAAATTAGGTAACTTTAAAAAAAAGTAAACAGACAACTGCTGCTTGGAATGTAAGGTTTTTCAACTGAGCATTTTAGGTGGCTTTCGACGGAGTTCGTACATATTTTGTACTCTGGTTTTTAAAACTTTATTCTCCGATTATGGTGTTTGTAAATGTAGGCTTTTTGCGCTCTCGCAACCCATTGTATGAGGTTTCCGGTTTAAGGGCTTTCCAAGATGAACAGCCGTCTGTTCACCAGTAGGCAAGGCGGCGAGCGTGTATCTGTTTTGATGTCAACGGCTCGCTATATAAATGTTTTCCAATGCTGGGACTATCCGCATATTCGGATATCCGGATATCCACGCACCTATCCGGTTAATATTGGTTGGAGTAATTATCCGGATATTTGAATTTACGAAGATCCGCTTAGTATTCGTATATTCGGATATCCAAAAATAATCAACGAGTAATAATAATAATAATAATCAATAAACACGTTTTGCAAATAATTTGTTAAGGGCGGGGTGAATTAGGGTCCAGAATTACTCGTGAATTCTGAAAACGGGGATCTAAAAATGGGAGACGATCCTTTTAGACAAATAATTGCCTGTTTTTTACTTCATCTGTGTGCACACACACTGATAAATTAAAATTACCTCTTTTTGTATGTAAGTCGTCGTTTATTGCTGGAGAAACCTGGAACAATACAAGAAAATTGGCACTCACCTGAGACTTCGCTGTTAGAAAAGTAAGACCTTTTGCTGTTAGCTGGTCGCCTTTATAGCCTGGCAATGGGCTCAGCTAACAGGACTCGTGCCAAAGCAAAGCAAGTACCGAGTCTTGTCAGCGATTAGCTTACAGCGACATCTCATTTTGACAATGTTCTCTTACGACGAATCGCAGATCTTAACATAATTTTTTGATGCCTGCTATTTCACGACTATCAATAAGTGCTCATAACGTTAGTGAACGTATGGAAATAAGACAACTCATGAATGATGTTTGGGATAGCGACTTGCAGATTAATACCAAAACTTTTTTCCTTTCTCTATTACCCATTTATTTACTTACACTATGTAGCATTTGAACAATTTCCAATATCCGGTAATTCGAATATTGTATTGATATCCGGATACGATAATATGTGATAATAGCCGAATATTCGAAAATCCGCATTTTTCGTTGAAGTAACCTGAAATACGTACATATATTCGGATTAACCGGATAGTTGAAAAATCCGTATGGAATTCCAGCCAAAACATTAATTAATCCCCAGACTCTGTTTGGGCGCGCAAGGGGAGCACGAATTTGAAAAACTGCCACCACAATAGATAGCCGACCACTTCGCTATTCGACTTGCATTCCAGCTGTTCAATGTTCAACAAAATTATATCTGTGGACAATAGGATTACACTTCTAGCTTTTTACGTACCTCCACTGTAGAAATCATTGGGTTTCAGGGAATCTGACAGAAGGACTGGTACAATGAGGAAGACCGCGCCTCCATGGAAAGGAAACACACTGCCCACAGTGCCACGCTACCATCGGAGGCAACGCGAGTTGTGTGGGTGCGTTATCTAGAGCTAAAGAAAGAAGGTGGATGTGGGCTGTCAGCTAAGATACTCAAGCGGCGACAAGGTGGTAAAGTGTATGGGCCAGCTGATTTGGAAAATACTAGCGCCTGATTATTGGAATTTGATAATACTCTACCCAATCTATAAAGAGGGGTGCATAGAATAAAGGTGAACTGCCTTGGGCTCAGTCTTTTTAGCATTGCTTATACGGTTCAGTCGAGCGAATTGAGTGAAAAACTGAAGCCTACCATAAACGAACTGAACGGACCATATCAGTGGGGTTTCAGACATGGGAAGTCTATCAGTGACCAGATATCCATGATATGCCAAATCGTGGCTTGAGAGAAAAAAATACGTAGTTTGCTGTCCTTGCAATATATCTATAAGCCGGTTGATACCAAATGCGGTTTAAGGTAGGGTGACTGCCCATTGTCCAACTTCTTAATGGGGTCAGGTTTGGTATGTGATAAGAGTGTTCAACTGCTGACATCGACATTATTAGCCCACATCTACCACACCGCTAGTTCCCCCTTTTTTTCAACGCTGGATAAAGAAGCGAAACAAATGGGGCTGAAGGTGAACGAGAACGAAACGAAAATACCTCCTGTCATCAAATAAATAGTCAGCGTATACGCTCCCTCATTGTTGTTGAAAGTTATAATGGTTTATTTTGGATACAGCAGTTACTCAAACAATAATGTCAGCCTCGAAATCCAACCGAGAACCTCTCTGGTCAGTGAGAGCTACCGTGACCATGCTCTATAAGTCTCTCATCATGCCGGTGCATGAACTTTGAATTAACGACGGGTGAGATGACCCTTGGAGTATTCGAGTGAAATATTATATGAAGGATTTTTGAACCTTTATGTCCCTTCGATGGCGTAGTAGTCAGATTAGTTCTAATTTTATTTTGATAAGAGACAGAGAGTACTGTTTTTTTTCCTTGAATCAAGCAAGGAGAGCGTCGCCATACAAAACGACAGGAAACCTCATGTAAATGTTAATGTTAATCTAGTTTCAAAATGTTATGAATGGCAAATCGAAACTACTTTAAATTTTACAGTATTGCTTGGATATAAAAACAACTGAACATATCAAGCAAGGATCTTTTTAGAATAACCTATCGAATGCACTTCCGCTTTTGGGTTTGCAATCTGAATGAATTTATGCAAAATTTGGGCCAAATATTTCGTAACTCTCTATCTATTTAAAAACGTTTTGAATTAAGAAATGGTTTTTCTTATTATGAGTATAATTACTTTACAAACCTGCAATGTAATTTTATATATCGGGATTAAAGTAAGTTTAAAGCAACAAGTTTTTTTGTAACATAGTTGCAAAAGAACACTAGGTAGGATAACAAAATGCATGTAAAGCAACAACACTAACTCAGCAAAATATGTGAGTTGAGCAAACTCGGTAAAATGATATCCGACCTGAGATATTGTGTTGGGTAGTGAAAAAACTGCGCTATTGTGAATGAGCCGGAAGAAAAGACATGGGACATTTCAGTTTAAAGCCTAATTCGTTTTAATTTGCATAGTATTTACAAATATATAACTACGCCAACCAAAAATTTCTTTGTGCATCTATTTTCCGTTCTTAAATAGCCCTAAACAAATCGCAACTTGCATGACAGTCGCTAACAGGGTTGCTTTTCCAACTAAAGGAATAAAACGGGCCTACTGTATCATAAAACCTTTTGCGTGCGACTCAGTTTGAATGTTACAATTCTAGTTATATACTTTATGTATTTAGATATGTATATGAGTTATATTTTCGTTATATTATGATTGTTGGAAAAGTTGCTGAACGTGCAACACCAGCCCACTGGACATACCATAGTGAACGTAAAAATACTGCGTTTCAGCGTTTCTATTATTTTTCAGTGAAAAATAAAATGAAATATTTAGTAAAGGGTGGTTAAATTTCAGGGGCCGATGTTGAATGTGAAAAAATTTCAAGTTTTTTTTCTGCATTTCATTTGACATTTCTCAGTTTCAGACTAACTCAATTTGAACATGGCAAGATACACAATCGAGCATTGTGTTAAAGTTATTCAGGCTTATTATAAAAATGGGCGTTCAAATCAAAATGCATGTCGTGCACTTCGTGATTCTTTCGGTCAATTTAATCGTCCAAATGTGCGTACAATCGGGAAAATCGTGCATAAATTTGAGCAAACCGGGTATGCAGGAGATGTGAAAACACCAGAGCATGCTCGTACTGCTCGTACTGCAGAAAATATTGCTGCTGTTCGCGTTAGAGTGGCTGAAGAGCCGTCCACCTCAACTCGTCGTCGTGCCCAACAATTGCACCTCTCACGCTCGTCGTTGATGAACATTATGCATAAAGACTTGCATTTACACGCTTACAAGGTGCAGTTAACTCAAGAACTAAAGCCTCTTGACCATTCCAAACGTTGTCAATTTTCAGAATTTCGGCAAGAAATGGCAACAGTGGATGATCAATTTTCGAAGAAAATCATCTTCAGTGATGAGGCACATTTTCACCTCAGTGGAATTGCCGCATTTGGGCGTATGATAATCCAAGAGTGATTGTCGAAAAACCAATGCACCCACAAAGAGTGACTGTGGCTAAATAGCGAATGTAAAACCAGCTTTTTGCTTGTTAAAATGTAAATAAATTTAAGAACATGAAACATAATAAAAGGGATGGCCGTATACTTTTAAATTTAGAAGTGTGTTTTTTACCAAAATATTCTTTGGAATGCGTCAAATAATTATTGTTTATAAACTGCATAGTTCAAATACAAATTAAGGCAATTGCTCATTAAAATGCTTGACCGAATGTGTCGCGTTTGCATGTGAACATCCACAACGTCCGGGTTCCAATCTCGTCCTCAGTTTGTGATCATAAAATAATAGATAGTAATCGGTATTCAGTTACCAAGTTAAGTCACTTTTTTCTATTTGATAGTTTGGTTACTTTAAAAGTCGGTTGGTAACTTTACAGATAAGAAATTTAATTCAGTTTTTAGGTGCACGGAAATTACTGCAAAATAAGAGTTCATTATGAATATCACTATGTTGCGGAGCAATAACCAATCGGAAAAATAAATACTTAAAATAGAATGAGCAATTCGTAGTTTACTTAATGAAATACTAATGCGTTTCTACATACGATTCAATTTCTGTATGTAAGATCTAAAAGATTTCTTAAATTGCATTAGGATGCACTAAGCCCGAATTTCAGACTGCAGAGTTGCCAATAATAAAAAAAAAGTTTGTGAAACCAACTGTCATCGGCAATTATGATGCAGAAGAATATTGTTTTTTAGATAATGCAAAATTTAAAACAAAAAACTTAGATAATTTAAGAGTTAATACCCTTCGTGAAATTATTTATTTCCTTTTCTATTACATTCGAATTCATATCAATAATTAGCTCGACTTCCATGCGAAGCTAGTTTACACAGAAACGGTGTTTTTCACATTCATTATACCTACTGGATAATTTTTTTTAATTTTTTGATTATTTATGCTACTCAAACAATTTTCTGAAACTAATCGTTCTGCATCTCATAAAGGGACCATGTAATAACTTATCAACTGATGAATTGACATTCCAACTATATACCCGACGCTTTTCCCCACCCCTCTGGTTGGTGACCCTGAACGATATTCTATTGGAACTCAATAAAGGTGGATTGAAGGTAGTTGCATACACAGTTAAAGTAATGGTGACAATATCAGGACCCATTCTCTCAATGATCTCTGAAATTTTTGAGAGAACTCTATCCAGATTACACACATGAGCCTTAAAAAGCGGACTCAGGCCTGTCTACCAAGAAAACGAATGTAACGCATTCCAGACTTTCTTCCATAAACAGAACGATTCTCACATTTTCCTCTGAGGCTAAATACTAGGGCGTCATACTAGATGCCAGACAAACATCGAGAAGCGCGTGGAGAAGGCTTATATAGCCCATTCAAACGGATCTACAGTAGAAACGGGAGACTAAAACCAAAGTTTGTTCGCGAAATTGCCGTGAATATTGCAATCAGACTCAGAGAGTCGGGATGCTGGAGGTCAAAGCAATACGGGCTTAGTGAAGCTGACCATATACATCCAGCGTTTGCCTTCAGCAAAATTTTAAGCTAAAGTTTCGTTTCAGAAGGGACTGGAGTAGATAGATAGTGGCCAAGGAAGGCATCGCGGCCATCTACGCCGACGAGTCCGAAATGGAATACGGAGTGAATGCCCGCTGTTTTCAGAGAAGTTAGACGTCTGTCCTTCGTTTCGGCTAACTGACTTTGCCAGCATTCTCCAAGCGGAGATGTTAGGTATTAAGAAGGCCTGCTGCGAGCTTACAAGAAGATGCGACGTAACTTTTTTCCCAGATAGTCAAACAGCACTTTTAGCATTTTGTTCACCAGTGACAACCTTGCGATAGCTAGGGACTGTAAGCGGGCATTGAGCTCGGCGCAAGTGTAAATGGAAATCTTTCGCGTACGGATTCCTGGCCAGAGGTACATATGCTGTAATGAAAGGGCCGACGAATTGGTCAAAGCCGGAGCTTATCTTGATGTAACCAAAGCCGCAGCGATAGACTACCCGCTAGAGGTAATCAAGAGTAAACTGCACTTGCAGTTCTCACGAAAGGCAGTAACGAGATGGAATAGATTGAACACTTGCTAAATTGCGCAGGAAATCTGAGTCATGTATGACATATCAAGAACAACGGACCTAAAAAATAGGTCAAGCAAAGATATATTTAGACAGATAGCCACGATAACGGGGCACTGACTGATTGGCGACCATGTAGCACTCGCTGTTGGAGCTGCAATCGCGAGGACAGTAGAGGAGCAGGTCTATACCATCTCTGATAATGTCCGATAACGTCACTAGAATTCTTCCTTGTGAGCGACCTATAGAATGCCTCTAGCTGCACAATGAGCTGCATCAGTGGATTCATCCACAAACCCAAATTGTTTGAAAATAAGAAATCACAATAGCAGGAAATAGATTTCAGGAGAATCAGCGTATGAAAATGGCGCTCTGCGCGCTAACCAACAAACCATCCTGCTTTGATTCTTTCATTTGCTTATTGTATGCTGGTATCCGCGTTTAGAAATTTCGGTTGGCAATGTGAGATTCTTCTTTAAAAAATCAATATGGTGCCACGGCGTCACGGTATTGCTACCTAAAACTAGATGCGCCAAATGGAACTAGGTATTTTCAATTTGTCATTTTTTGGGCCTAACAACCTTCACATCATTAATCGTTATACGAGCTTGAGAGCAATTTGTTTATTTGAAAAAAATTGTGAAAATAAAAAAGGTGAAGCAATGGAGAACACCAGATTTCATCCGATTTTCCTTAAGCGCGTAAAGTTTGTTGATAAAAAGTGTTCTAAATTCTCATTTCTAATGGAAGTGATAAAAATAACGTATTTAAAATTTGTTTCTCATTATAGAAAAAACACTGCTTCGGAGCTAAAAACAAAAAGCATATTTATATTTAATTAATTACAAAACCAGAAACGAAAATACTTAATTATAAATTCTCAAAGTTTTTGTTAATCAAATTTTTATATTCCTTGGATTCTTGGAGAATAATATGTATTTTCGTTTTCAGCTCCTTTCATATTCTACAAGTACAATAAATACAAACTTATATTGACTAACCTAGCTACATATATACTATATGTTTGTATGTATTCCTCTTTGGTAGAGTGAGATGTTGTCTTTGCTTCATTTTAAATGTAACGATTACAACTTATTTGAATTATTCATAAGTTAGCAAAAAGCCCGAAAACAAATACTTTGAGTGTTCTGCTTATTTCTGCTATTGCTTCGCTTAACTTCTTTCATGTTAGAGTTATAATAAATCAAACAAAAAAAAAAAAAAAAGAGAAGAAGAAAGGAAAAGGCGGCAATCGTAATACGAGTATAAAAGATAAATATCTACATTTAAGCGGAATCTAAAAATTAGATTGAAGGCGCATTTGCATGACTGCTGCGACTCCTTCTTTCACTTTTCATATTCATTTTCATTTTCACTTTCAATGCACAATTTCTTTTATTTGCTGCGCGCGTACGCCTTGCCGCTTCATTCTTTAGCAAAAAAAAAAAAATATTTATGAACTTATTTTTTTCTTAAAGGCAAAAATCTCACTTGCAAAGTTTTGATTTCACGTAAATTCTCTAAGGTAATAATCACACATATTTTTCGTAATGTTTACTAAATAAATTTTATTATATTCAACTTGTTTCGTACTTTTTGCCATAGAAGAGAAGATGGAGCTCCATTTAAATTGAAAACTTTTACAAATTGATTGTACAACATACGAGGGAACTGTCAAAAGTTCACTTCATTGGTAGTTCTTAAATCTTTAAAAATAAAATTTAAAATAGTAGAAAATCTTTTGCAATTATTTCACTTCACTTCTATCTAATTTTTTTTTAAAAGATCGGTTAGAATGGAAACGAGAAAACGCAAAAAGCTGAAGAAGAAGCATTCAAAATTCTATCAGTGATGCAAACAGAAATTCTACTTCTGAATTTCTTCGGGTTTCGGTGTAAACTGAAGCCACTACAAATATTCAATGAATGCCAAATTGCATATGGAACGCTTGCATTATATCTACAGGATATTTCCAAAGGATTCTAAAGACTCCAGACAGCGCATTTTTCTGTAGAGAACGAACCCCGAGAAAGTCCACCAAAATCTTCCACGGTTGGCGTTGCAGTTGACGAAGATCAACGACTAATACAAGAAATAATTAGTTATGAATTGGACTTGAATATCATGGGAGAAGAAATCTGGTCGAATATATTAAACAGAGACCAAAAAGAGACTAGACTGCGCTGGGCTAGATTTTTTGAAATTAAATTCGATAATTGGCAGTCTAGCAACCTTAGTAAAGCCGTATCCAATGGTAGCAAATCTTGATTTTATAAGTACGATTCGGAAAGAAATAGCCGCCCATAGTGTGTAACCCATTTGGAGGAAATCAACCCGCAAAACTAATTTGCAAAAATCAGCAACAGAAGTATTAATATCAGTTTACTTCACCTGATCAAAAATGGTAGCTGTTATTCATTTGGGAAAGGGACAAACGGTAACTGCTTGCCAAAAGTTTTCGAAAATTTGTTTGAAAACCGGAAGGACGAGGATATGCGGCGCTGCTTTTGCAATGCGCTAGGTCAAACTGGGTAAAATTATGAATCCATTTATTGCATTTTTTTGACATCACAGATGTAGCACCTTGCCATTTTTGGATATTTTTAAAAATTAAAAAAATTTTAAAATAACTTTTGAGGCTAACGATGAACCTGATAGCTTAAAAAGGACGAAGTCGATACGAAGACTTAAGAAATGCATTTAAATCAGTGGCTATTATGCATAGAAAATAAAAAAAAAAAACAGACGAGGATTAAGAATAAATTCTAAACATTTTTTTTGCCGTTTTTCAGCTAAACTAAGCGAACTTTTCTTCGTCCCCTCGTATATGCTATATACATAAAAAATGAAAGGCAATGATTAGCACTGTTCGCAAAACCAAAATAATAATTTTCTGATAAATATCTATAATAAATCTAAGTTTAATAGACAAAATTTGTTTTACAATATTTTCTAGTCTTTAGGGTCTCGATTGTTTTGCTCTTCAGCAACCACTGCTTTGGCCTCCTTTTCTTGACCCTTTCAACTGTTTTCTACTTAAGCGCATTGGGTATTATTGATTGATTGCTAGTTTCCTTTTCCTATTTTTGGATTATTGAATAAAATTTAGCAGCGTAGTCTTTTGGGTGTCAAATTAATAGCGCGTGTGCGTGCCGAAAAGTCATCATAAAAAATTTTTGACATGCGAATGAAAAGTAGCGCGCAACTTTTGTATATCAGCAAGAAAATAAACATAATTTATGAAGCCTTTGGGATGCACATTGATTTTTTTTTTTGGAAGAAAAGTTTTTGGCGTATCAGAAATCATAATATATTAGTAAAATTTCTCAACTTTCAATTCAATATTTTATGTAGTGTAAGAAGATATACTGGTGTATATGTAAACTTAGTCCGCGTTGCTTACTATTTTTGCAAATACTGGAAACAGATTTTTGAAACTAAAATTACAAATTCTATGAATTTAAAAAAAAAATTTCCCATAGTCATGGTAAAAATGAAGTCGATTATAAAGCGGGTAGCAGTTTTTTTAATGGGATATCAATGGGATATCTGAAAAAAAAAGTTGCAACTAACTTAAAAGAAGTTCAGGACTTATTCCACATCTAATTCTCTAAGCAACCCTGATCTGTTTGTGAAAAGAACTGCCAAACTACAGTGAAACCAAACGAACAAAGTCGAATTCTTATAAGTTGAAACCGTGCCATGTGTTAAATGTTTGTTCTATTTTTACCTTGAATTGGGAAATTAACACTTCCTTTATTTTGCTTGACTTTTCATCCATTCATTTGTGGCTATCTTTCTCTATCATTCACTCCACTAAAAAGCAGAAACAAAGACATGAAGTTCTTTTATCTGTAATGACTCTACACTTCAAACAGTGGTGTGGACAACAAAAGTAGTTGGGTCCGAAATTATCGGGTTATATGCTCGATTTTTTTTTTAATTTGAGGGGTTTGTTTTCGGAAGTAGAACGATCATTAAAATTATACAGTTTTTCATAATTTGAACTTTTTTTCATAAAATGTAGGTGTATTTTCTACAAAATGCAATTCTTGTTTAAATAGTAGCATCTGTCTTAGTTTAAAAATATAGTTCATTCTACAACAAACGCGGGTTAAATCTAAATGTCAGTCTTTAAAAAAATATACATAAAAGCTCTTCAAAAAATAAAAATCCTTAATTTGACTGCAATAAATGGCTCACATTAAACGGGAAACGGATTATTGCCTTCACAGCGTTTTGTAGATTAGGGCTCGTAAATATGTAAAGCCCGTTTTGGAACATTATATTTGGCATTAAAGTTTTTAGAATTTACTTTCTAGCTTAAGTATTTAAAAAAAAAATTGCATTCTATAAAATAGCTTATGCGTTCATATTTACTTATTTATTTATTTATAAATAATTTAAATTGATGGTGGTCTACAACTAAACGAAAGCTCATGTAGCGAAACAAATAAGAAATGTAAATCTCTCCTACTTTTTTTTGTAGAAACTCTAATGTACAAGTAAATATTGTATGTCATTTAATAGTCATTAGAGTCTCGTGTTTGCACATATTTTATTCAGAATTTTGTCGGAACTTAAAAATAATAAAACACCTAGTAAAAACAATATTTTTCAGCCATTAAGTTGAGTGGATATATTCTATTTGTATGTATATTTGTACATAGCATACCATAAGTAATAATGTGAGAAACAGACATATGTACATTCATACTTTGAAAATCAGAAGTTCAAAACAAGAACACTCAATGCGAATAATTTCTTATGTAAGTATGTATGTATGTTTGTAAGCAATTAAGTACCCTGTGGGAAATGAAATTAATTTTAAAGTAATTTACAAATTCCTTTTTTTTTCAATGCCAACCAACTGACATTCCCTACAACGAAATCCTTTATTTAAGATGGCGTGCTATAGGAATCAGACAACTACCCTATCATCTTTCAAATGTTTTGAAGTACTTAAAAATTCATTAAATTCAAATTTCTATTAAATTAGATTAAAAGGTTTTGTTACAAAATTTGTTTTCTCTACTCTTTTGTTGTTTCATGAAACTGACTTGTTTTTTCGGTCAGGGTGTGGGAATTTTGAAATATAAGTGACGTTTAAAATAGATTGTACTAAATAGAGTGTGGTATTGCATTTTATGAACACTATTTCATGTTGACGGTGGAAACGGTGAAAGAAGGTAAAGTGGAAAGAGGACGATAAAAAAAAAACAGTTAAAGTGTTTATTTAAGTGAAATACATAGTTTGAATATATGTAATATTCATAACAAAAGAACGACCGACCTTCGGCTCGGCTTTGGGTTCGGCCATGTTCGGCCAATAAAGTTCAGTTCGGCTTCGGCCCAAAAAACGGCGAATTGCGGCCGAACATTTGCAATTTTTTATTAATATAAAAATTTAAAAAAAATTGACTTTTGATATGTTTCTTTCAAATTTACATGATAGCGATATGATTTGAAATAATTACTCTAATAAGAAATTGTGAAATTTTTTGACTGTTTGAAACCTATATTTTCTGTTGAAAAAATTTCTTTAAAAAACAGCTGTATGCTTCTCCTGCGGTTGTATCTAGTGGATAATTATGCAGGTCAGCAAATAGGCTGCAAATTTTGCATTACAAAAATAATAATAATATTAATAATAATAATTTGGCGCTTACGCCATAGCTTGATGTTTGGTTTTTCCGAAAATTTGTGGTGTGCGCCTTGCTGTTGTAATACAAATTAAGGGATCTACAGTTTTACGCCGACTCCGAAGGACGAAAGTTTTTTTTGTGAGAAGTTTCTTCATGGCAAAACCTCACTCAGAGGGTTACCATCCCACCTTAAGAAATATAAGTTATTTATTGTTATTTTTACAGAATTATATTTCCACTAATATATAAGCTAATGTAACTTATTTAATGTCATTAAAATAAATCTTTAATTTATGAATATTCATTGATTTTTCAGTATTTTAGACCATATAAATGTTTGGTTCCGCTTGTCGTTCTCCACTCATAACATTGGATGATGAATTTTTATACATATGTATATGTAGAAGATTGAAACCCATTGACGTCCTTATAAATAACTTTAAATTCTGGTGACTTTGAAAAGCGATTTCGTAAGCTGCTAAAAGGTAGAAAGTTTTAGAAATATGTCCAACGGAAAATTTCGCTGTGGTCTAAGTGATCAGGAACAGAGTCCGACCGGAGGTCGACCAAGGCCAAAGCTGTAACCGAACTTTCCCCCTTAGCCTTGCATCCAGTCAAACCCCGAAGCGAAAACTAATGATTAGGCTTACAACATCAACTTTACCCTACATATATCGGCATTCTAAAAGGATATTAATGAAGAAAGAAGATCATTTGCTTTTCTGTACTTGCTTGAAATTGTAGCCACTCTTTGGAATGCACTTTCCCAAAAATTAATTCAAACTAATTTTGAATATATTTTTTATTGTTCGGCTTTTTTTATCAACATATCCAAACGACATATTGTTGTTGCATTCATTACCCATCGTTCTTGCTTATTCTTAATTAAAATATTTCCAAATCATAGCCATTGACAGATATAGATAGACAAGCCGAAGGTTTAATCAGAAGTTACCTAAAAATAAGCAGCATTTATTAGAGTATAAATAAAAAGTAGGCTTTGTTTTTATAACCGAGTAGCAAAAAACGTTCCAACGTGAATACAGTTTTCTCTATTGGTTAACATGCTACCAAATCGATTCAACTCCTATATTTTTCCGAGTTTGTGTTACTGCTTTACACGGAATTCGTTATTCTAATTTGTGTTTTTTTTGACATTCGTGTGGTAATGTGGAACGCACCTACTGTCAGTTAACAATGCTGACCAGGTGATAAAAAATATAAACTAAACTATTTGAATACATAGTTAAGCAGAAGTTGTATTTTTCAGTTAAACGTTTAATATCTGACAACCAGCATGGCTTTGTGGTCGGTAGGTCGACGGTAACAAACCTAGCTGTATTCACAGAATGTTGTATGTCCGCCTTTAATGATCGTCTCCAGGTTGATGTGGTATATACTGACTTTTCCAAAGCATTTGATAAGGTCAACCACTCAATTTTAATTTCCAAATTAGCTAGTCTTGGCTTTCATTCTGTGTTCCTGTCTTGGGTGGAGTCTTACCTTTCCTTTCGTTATTGTGTAGTTGTTGTTGATAACGTTCCCTCCTATCCTTTTATTGCCTCGTCTGGGGTTCCCCAAGGTAGTATCTTGGGCCCTTTGTTCTTTGTATTGTTTTTAAATGATATATCTGATTGCTTCGTTAACTCTAACTTTCTTCTTTATGCGGATGACTTGACAATTTTTACTACAATTTCGAGGCCCTCAGACTCCTTAAAAGTTCAATCAGACCTAAATAATGTAATAACGTGGTGCAGAAAAAATCAACTGCCATTAAACATTGGTAAATGTTTTCATCTTTCTTTCTCTAAGTCTCGTTCCCTCATTCCTACTACATATTTCATTAATGACTCTCGGCTCACCACTCTTGATGAAATTTCCGACCTTGGGGTGGTCTTTGATACCAAATTCTTATTCCATAGTCACATAAACTGCACTATCGCTAAGGCTTACTCAATGCTTGCCTTCCTTCGCCGATTTTGTACAGATTTCACAGATCCTTACACTCTAAAGTTGTTATATACTTCGCTTGTTCGCTCCAAGCTGGAATATGCTGTATTCATATGGAGACCGTATCACGACTGTTACATTAAAAGACTTGAACGTATTCAGAAAATTTTTGTAAAATTTGCTCTCCGATCTCTTAACTTTGTAGATCCAATACCTCCGTACAATGCTAGATGTTTGTTAATTAATCTCAAATCCTTACATATTAGGAGGAATATTCTCTCACTCTCCTTCGTGTTTGACATCTTACGTGGTGAGATTGATTCTCCGTTCCTTCTCGAACGAATTTATTTTCACATTCCGCAAAGAAGTCTTCGAAATCATGACCCTTTCTTCTTAGAAAGAGTCCGAACTATTTATGCCTCTCACGCTCCTTTACTTCGTACATTAAAAGAGTTCAATTTGCTTTCAACTACTCTGGCCATTGATTTTGGTTCTTCTAAATATAACTTTAAAATGCTTTTAAATGAAATATGTACATATCTCTCTGTAGACTAAATAAATAAAAAATTAATATGTAATACTTTCTAATATGTGTAGTCTGTAAGAATTTTGTATTCATTGATTTCATAAACAAATAAATAAATAAATAAATAAATTTCCTTAAAAAAGTTACAAAGTATCTATGAAAAAAGTAAATAGTTAAATAAAATATAGCAATTTTTTTATAAATTTTATTTAGTAAATTTTGGTGTATTTATATAAAAATAAACAAAAACCAAACACTTTTCTTGTTTCAAAACATATTGGGCACATTTTTCTAAAAAAATAGGTAAAACACAAAAAAAAACTTATATATATGAAATCTGTTTTATTTTTATCTCGTGAGCTCAACGTAACAATTTTTTCGACCTCAGCATTACTGAGCGGTAATACCAAGCAACTAATGACTAATGCGACTAGCCTAAAAAACGTTTTCGGTTAATAAATTTAAAAAAAAAATCTAAAATTCTATGGTAAAGGTCACATTACTCTACTTTATTGCCACAAATTTTCGCTACTGTAGTTTGATTAAATAATGTTATCTGACTTGGAGGCTTCGCCTTTCTAAAACTTTCAGCGGTAATAGTATTTTGTACAGAATTTATGTTATCATCCCATTTTTTTACCCACCATAAATAGAACTTGCCTACTCTTTCTTTTTTTCAAGATAAATCTTTACATCATCGGCATTTAAAAGAAAAATACATTTCAAACCTTATATACTCCTCTATTGATATAAAAATGTAGCCGTTTTCTTAAAGTATACTTTAGATGGCTCTGTTGTCGAGATTTGCAGAAATTCTATATTTACGGTTCCACAAATTTAATACGTTTGGTTTAGTTTAAAACAGGGACCCGAATGCTTATGACTTTTAGAATAATACAAATCATTAAGAAAATGTTTTTTTTTTTTGATTTTTCTTTTTTTTTGAAATAAAATTATTCCAAAAAGTTGCAAAAATAAAATTAAGCCTGGATTATTATCCAGGAGGTCCTGGAATCAATGGAACATTGATAACTTTCTTCTAAAACAATATTCTGCCCCGGCCTTTTATTACGTTAAAAAAACTGTTATTTGCGGCCCTTGGTTTAAAACAATGCCCCTTAATATCATTTCAGATATAGTTGACTATTAAGTTAGTTACAGAAACTTAGTAATTAACTTAATTTATAAATGGAACTTGATTCGGATGTCTTATATTTTCTCTTCTTAGCTATATAATATAAAAAAATAGTGTTCGTTAATATTGAAAAAATTAGAAAACGGTTCGACCAATTTCTTGTTTTTTTTTTATATAAAAGTAGAAAGATATAGAGAGCTGTTTGAGAAAATGTGTTTAATCGATCTAAAAAGATAAATTAGTTACTACAATATGGGGATAAAGCAATATAAGGCTAAGAAAGCTTAGATTCGAATGTATTTTTGAAGAGAGATAGCCAACTTTTTGAAAAATTAAATTCATTTAAATTGATAATATGATTGAAATATTATAATATGACTATCAACCTAAGGAGCTTTAATAAAGCTTAGTTTTGAAAATATTTTTAAAGGGAGTTGCCGCTTGTTTACAATTTTTTGGCGTAGAATACGTCTTACCTTACGGTATGGGCACCAATGTCAGGTTTTTATTGTTGTAATCCCTATTTCTTTAATTATAAGGAAACGGCTCGATTAATTTTTTTTTTTTTTTTTTTTGTAGTCAAATGAAGATGTTAGCTTTCGTTTGACATACATTTCATGTTGGTTGATATCTTCCTAATATTTAAATTTCTCAAATGAAAATTGTATAAACACATACACACAAATATGTGTGTGGTGTTTGGTTGAGTGTTTGCTGTTGGGCGATTTAAATGTACTCGTGCAGCCCTTACTTTGTATTGCATAATTTTAGGCGGGCAAGTTAAAGTAGAGTAAAAGAAGAGAAAATGCTGCCAAGCACTGCAAAAAAAATAATAAAATTGATTCGCGTATGTTATTTATCATTTATCTTTACTATTGATAACAGCCATTGACTTCGTTTTTGCGAGAAATTTAATTGATAATTTAAAAACATTTTTATCCTATTTTTCCTATCATAAGCTTATGTATGTATATCATCCAAAGTAACTATCAAATAAAGAAATTCATTTGCTTGCATTATTTATCATTTATTGTTACATACATATGTTTTCTGTCTTATCGGATGGCGTATTCTACGTTAAACTTAATGGCCGTGTCTCTGACACAGCCTGCTTCTTTTTTTATTCTATTTAATCTATACATATACTAAACAAGTAAAAGTTTCAAACTCTTTACGAAATTCACAAATGCTCATCAAATTTCAAAAAATTTCAACAAATTTTCACATTTTTCATTAAAATTTTTAGCAGTTTTTTGAGTATGCAGTTTTGTAGCCCATTTAATTTTACTATAAAAAGAGTGCTAGTTTCAAGTGACTAAAAAATTTTGATTAGGAGCCCCATTGAGAGCCCTCACATAAACCAAGTAAGCCCTTTGCGTTACCAGAAAAGCACACGACCGATGAAAACCCTTGTCTTACAAGCCGGTGGTTGTCGAAGAACATCGCCGTCCACTTGGCGAACTGACGTAGGCTCTTTGACCTTTTGTTGGCGACCAACTCCGGATCATGCAGTCGTACTTCGTTCAGTATCTTAAAACGCCGTTTGTCTAATGCTGGATATTCACATATAATATGTTCCACCGTTTCATCCTGCATCATGCATTTCCTGCACCTTTCATCCCTTATCAAGCCCAAGAGGCAATGACCTGTCAATTCCCCACTAATAGTCTGGTGTCGTCTCTTTCCAGAGAAAGTAGAAAGCTCGTGAACTTAGTAACGTACGATTTGCATATGATTTTCGCAACCCTGCAGCCCTGCGTGAGATCGGAACTTCGTCATTGATTGAGTCTTCTAGATAGACACCGTGTTTGGCACGGTAGCCTGCTCTTTCATTTTCTTCTACACCCTTATGTCCCGGAACCTATGTAGTAGAAGTACACGGTTTGCATAGCCAACCTACCCAAAGCTTCTTTACATTCTACCGTATACACTTTCTAATCTTTTCCATTACCCCATAAAACAAAATCGGCCTCACAATTGCGGTGAAAATCCAAAGTGAAAGTGAAGGAGATAGGCTCCATGTGCAGCCCAGGAAACTTTTTTCAAGTATACATTACATTACATTCTTCACCCTCTTTTCCACATTGAGCATCCACGATAGCTTTTTATACCAGCCTGAGGATCATGTATCTAGTTTAACGTTACCCCTTTCAGTTTAGGTTTCCTCCAAACCGGTTCCTTGTATTTTCCAGTAAACAGAACTGGATCCATCTTCTCGGCGATTATGCTTGGCCCCACTTTCTTAGTCCAGTTATTTATGATCCGGAGCATGAGATTCATTAGGGAGATTGTTGTTGAGAGACTTTTACCGCTCATTATGAACGGTATGTCATCTGCCGCTGCTCCTCTATCCAATTTATTAAGAATCCTATTTACGACAAGGCTCCACAGTAGCGGTGTTAAAACCCCTCCCTTTGGCGTGGTCTCTGCTCACATTCCGTGTTATTACGTGTGCGCCTGATATAAAAAATAGGCTCAAAAATTAAATTAATGTAAGTAATGGAGAAGCACACCAACCATAACAATTTTTCCAACAATAATATAATAAAAATTCTGGTTGGCTTCGGATCATTTTTGTTTTGATTACTGACGGTGAAGGAAAATGGCCATACACATAAATAAAGGACTCTAATTCATTTGTATTACGAGCAAGTTTTAAATAATAATGAACTGGATTTGTTAGATACATTGTGATTTATAATCGTTCATCAAAGGTTATACTCTAATAAAATATATGGGAAGACGAAGATTACCATATTATTTTCTAGATTATAAATAAAATGGAAAATATTTGGCGTAGAGCGCAACTTTGTAGTATACCGAAGGTGGATATGTTAATCTTTGAACAAAATCCATCTAAGACAACTGCACTTCTTCTACCCTCTAGATTTGAGTTAGCGCAATTAAGGCAAGCGGAATGAAACCATAAGTGGGAGATTTTAGCAATTAAAAAATTGTGTGAAATCCTATTATCTATGCGTCGTCCATTAAACGTTCTAAACATAATCTATGCATACAATTATTTATTATTTATTATATAGAACTTGACTATTTGCGCCGTCTTCATTTTTACATTAAATGTTTATCTCTGGTTACTACAGAAAAAGAAAAAAATTTATACCTTCAGTACGTATGATGATTCACACAATATTTCCCGACAATGAGCGCATCTATGTAGCTTAGTTTGAATGTTGGTGCTGTTTTTGTAAAATGTTGAGTTGAGGTGGAAGTCAAGCGGAAGTTGTAGGCGTATTGGAAATCATAAAACCGTGAAAAATTCTTTGTCAACTTATTAGTATAATGTGTGTGTGTGTGTGTTGTGCTTTTTTTTTTGTTTGTAAGGCGTTAGCGCAGAATGAATGGTGCTTGTTTGTAGCTGATGCCAATGTTGTTCTTGCTGTGAGTATTTCCATTGCTTTTGCATTCATCTTGGCTGTCTCAGCTGTTCTATTGTTGTTGATTGTTGCCGGTGTTAGCAGGCTTAGCTATTGTTGTTCGAGTATTCCCGTGTTTACACGCATTTCTTGTTTGTTGTCAAGTAGCTTGGCTACCCACGCTAAATACTCTCTTTTATGAACTACTGTTGGGTTAACGCGATGTTTGTTTTTTTTTTATAAATTTTCCTTCGGTTTTCCGAGCGTTACTCAACCACCCACACCCACACACACATTGGCATACTTGGATATGTACATATGTACATATTTTATCGCTCACTTGACAGTTAATAGACGCGCGCGTGTTTGCCCTGTTTATGCCTGAGAGGCGCGCGCTAACTGGTGTTTGTTACCTAATTTTAGGCGCCAAAGCATTGCTTACGCGGTGTGCGCGTAGAGGTGGAATGTAATGGAAATCCTCAATTAATGCAATGCCGCTGGTTAGGAAATAAGACGAGACGATAACTGGAGCGTCTTAGGTGCGAGCATTTTGATGCCGTGCAGAGCATGTTTGTGATTGCGAAAACAGGGTTGGTGGAATTTTGGGTCAAGTAATGAAAATATTTTTAAAACTAAGTTTTTGGCAAAAATAACTCAATACTAATTTCATTTAAAAAAAAACACACACACAACTAAATTCAACACTTAAGATGCGACGGAAAAATATTTTGGGGATTAACAAAAAATACAGAAAATGTGCTGCAGATAAACTCCATTTTTGAATGTATATATGTATCTGCCCATTTAAATACATTTTTGCAAATACATATATGTGCGACATCCGGCGCTAAATCGGTCAACATTTGGCTTCTGCGTTTCAGAATTTTTGCATATTTTGTTAGTACCATTTTACTGAATTCTTATTTTTCAAAAGACTTTCTGAATAGAAAATTAAATTTTAAAATTTCGACAAAATTTTGTTATACCATTATCTGAGTAGGCGCAATGATTGGGGAATGAGAGATGCACTCCTAAATCAATATTTTGTGCTAAATTTTTTTATAGGAATGCAGGCTTAACACTTTTTTCAATTTTATGCACCGCTAATATTTTTATATACTCTTGTTTATTTTAAAAAAGAACCAATTTGGACCGGTGAATTTTTGGAAAAAATTATGGCCATTTAAAAAAAAGATAGTTTAAAACTCGGTATCTAGAAAACAGCTAAACAGAAAACAATAAAAAAATAATGGAAACATAAAAAATATCATATACTATATCTGAGATGGAAAACCATTTGGAATCCGAGTTGGCAGAAAATGCCCGATTTGTATGTTTTAAGTAAATATTATTTTTAAAGTTGCCATAATTGGCATTTGATTTACATAAAATTAGCGTGGAATTCAAACATTAAAAAAATAAATAATTGGCATTTTATTTACATAAAATTAGCGTGGAATTCAAACATTAAAAAAATATATAATTGGCATTTTATTAACATAAAATTAACGCGGAATTCAAAAACTAAAAAAAAGCTATAAGCACAAAATGAGCTCAAATTGCCAAAGTAATTGAAAAAAAATTTTTAAAGAAGAATTTTAATGCAAGGAAAAGTAAACTGATTCGAATAATGTACAATGGTTTTAAGAATTTTGGAGCGGTTTGAACACCAAAAGTGTTAGGTTTTATGTTGCTTGCTTTGGCGGAAAAAATGTGATAGGTTGTGTAAAGGCAGCAAATATCTAAGTACAGTTAAGTCAAATGCTAATGATTTAAAATGAAATGCGCAGTTTGGTGATGGGAATGCAGTTTTGAGATTATTATCGATAAAATTTAGAGCCCACACTGAATTGTTCTTGCTTTGGCTCTTAATTTATGATAAATTACCTTTTTTGTAGACATATTTTTATTTCGTCTTGAAAATTAATTCCAACGTAATTTTTTTTGTAAATTAAGAATGAGCCATTTGTTAAGTTAGTGTGTGCGGGCTTTAAGGAAGTTCATTAATTTCATGCATTCACCTGGTTTTCCACTCGCACTTATTCACTGCTCTCTCTCTCTCTCGCTCGCGCTATTAATTCTCCAACCCGAGTGGCAAAGAAGTTGCATCACTTTCGACAAAGAACGTAGATTACAAAGAAGTTGCATCAGTGAAATTATACTGTGGTAGGAAATGTTAGCCTACTTTACCACAGCACAAACCAATTGGATCCAATCAGATTCTAATATCAGTCAGCAAAAATCAAACTTGTTCTGGTATGGTGAAATAAGCCAAAACATTCTGTTGGCATATCCAGTGAAAGTATGCTACTTCTTTGTAATCCACGTTCTTTGCTTTCACTGTTTCGCTAACAGAAAATGTTGCCTTTTTTCAACATAACAGAACAAATTTGACTTTTGTTGATTGATATTAGAATCTGATTTGATCCAATTGGTTTCTGGTGTGGTGAGATAAGACAGGATTTATTGCCACAGGAAACGAAACGTCATACAACATCTTTATAATCTACGTTCTTTACAAGTGGGGTTAAACTTTCCATTCCACCGTTGCCTTTCAGCTAACGCATTTATCATTTTCCTCTTCAGCGTGGCGTTAAACTTTTAACGCAACCATCTCGCAGTGTTCCGCATATCATAAGGTACATGAATGAAGGTTGTGTTTGAGAATACAAATATAGGTATTGGGCTATTATTCTTAACAATACCTTAAAATATGGGTTGCAAATATTTATTGTTATCTGACACATTAATTCACTAAGCACCCTAATGAGTAAGAAGGCTTAAATCAATAAAAATATATTTTATTGAAATAAATATGAAGTGTGCTGGATTGACAGGTAGAGTTTTAGACTCAATTAATGATGGCAAAGGCTTACGCTGGTCATGCTTAAATTGTAGATCGACCGAAGTTGATCTTTTTAAATGCTTTACACATGCTAGGAACGGGTTTTCTGAAATTAGTAAGGAGCTTTCGGTACTTACCGAAAAATTTACTTACAGTGATTTTAAATCCAACTCCGGTCGTTATTCCAACTCCCTCATTACAACTAATTAATTTAGCTTCACCAATTCCGCAGATAGTGGAGCCTTCCACATCCAAATCCTCTTCAGCAAGGTCAATTGCCAGTAAAAACCGCGAACTTTCTATACCGCCTAAAGTTGTTGAAACAACTACTAAGAAGCTGGTTGTGGTTCCACAAAGAAAATCAATTTTTGTGTCAAGATTCGCCAAAGACACTACTGTCGAGGACATTGAGTTTTACATCGCATCAAAAATTAAAATTGACAACTTAACAATCAGGAAATTTAATTCCAAATATGAAAGGAGTATTTCCTCTTTTAAAATCCTCTTTTAAAATTGATGTTGCTTTAGAAAAGTTCGATGCTCTTCTAAACAATTCATTCTGGCCGATCGGGGCGTTAGTCCGCGAATTCGAGTACAAAACTAATATAAATGACCAAAATGTTGTAAAGATTTCGCGTCAAAACACTGAGCCAAAAAACTGATTGTTAAGTCTGATTTGAGTATTTATTATCAAAATGTAAGAGGTTTGAACACTAAATTAACTGACTTGTATTTGACAAGCCTTCAGTGCAATTATAATATTATTTCATTTACCGAAACATGGCTTAAGCCTCACGTTTTTAATTCGGAAATCTTTTGCAGTGAATATCAGGTTTACAGAAATGATCGCCTGTGCAGAGTTGGGGGTGGTGTTCTACTCGCTGTTCATTCTTCTATTCCTTCAGAAGAAATCTGTGTCCCTGCTATGGAATCCATTGAATTTATGTGCCTCCGAGTGCAGCTTGGCACAGGTTATATCTACTTAGCTCTCTGTTATATACCTCCTCAGTCTGATTTGTCTGTATATACCCAACATATTTCTCTTCTTAAAATCGTTAGTTCAATGACTGAATCTTCTGACTCTATGATTGTCCTGGGTGACTTTTACCTCCCGCACATATCCTGGAAGATGATTGACTATAACATTGTACCAGTTTCTACGCGATTGGGTAGCTGCGACTTTTTGGATGAGATGGCTGAACTGTGCCTAAGTCAGATTAATGTTCTTCCAAATAAGTTTGGGAAGGTTTTGGATTTGGTTTTCGTTGATGATATTTCCAGATCTTCTCTAAATCGATGTGATCCTCTAGTTTTGCCAGAAGACGTTTACCATCCTGCAATTGAGATAACTTTCGAAATCATGGGTGTTGCTCGGGGGTATGATACGACAGCAGTCGGTTCTAGTACTCGCTTTGATTTTGCTAAGGCCGAATTAAAAAAAATTAGAAATGAACTTTCCAATTTAACATGGCCCAATTATAGTGGTGATGTTGAAGAAAACGTAATGCATTTTAATACCACTTTGTATAGTTTATTTCTAAAATACGTACCTAAACGTGTATGCGTTCAAGACGAACCAATACAGTTATGGTTTAATAAGGAACTGAGAATGTTGAAAAATAAAAAATCGCGTATCTTCAAACAATATAAAAAAACAGGTTTACTTACAGATTACTTAAAGTACTCAGTCTTGCGACATAAATATTTCAAATTAAATAAGAAATCTTACCAAGAATACCTAAATAAAATGAAAAAGAATATTATTTGTAACCCTAAATCATTTTATGGTTTCGTAAACTCAAAGCGTAAGGTAAATGGTTTTCCTTCAAATATGAGGTATCAGAACACTGTGTCCAGCGACAATGAAGACATTGCTAACCTATTTGCACAATTCTTTGAGTCTAACTATTCCACTGAAGTCAATCTTCCCCCTTATAAATATCCATATTATCTATATACTAATAATTCGATTAATGTTCCAGTAATATCTTCTGAAGATGTATTATTTTATCTGAAATCTTTAAAAGAATCATTCAAGTACGGTCCTGATATGATTCCTACATGTATTCTTAAGCAATTTGCTGATTATCTATATCTGCCTTTATCAAACTTGTTTAACTTGTCGCTAAAACAAGGTAATTTCCCGTCTGTTTGGAAAAAGTCTTTTATAATCCCTCTTTATAAAAGCGGCAATAGGTCTTCGATTGAAAATTACCGTGGAATAGCAAAGCTATCGGTAATTCCAAAACTATTTGAAGCAATTATTACTAATCAGTTAAAATATACGATCTCTTCATCAATCGCAAACTCTCAACACGGATTTTGTAAGGGCAAATCAACTATTACCAATTTACTGGAATTCACAACTCATGTTTCAAATGGTTTTAGAGAAAATATTCCAACAGATGTTGTATACACCGACTTCAGTAAAGCTTTTGACAAAGTTTGTCACCCCTTACTCATCCACAAACTTGATCTGCTGGGCTTTCCACCCTCTCTCCTCCGCTGGATTTCTTCTTATCTACATGATAGATCTCAAATCGTTATATTCAAAAATGCTTTTTCCAATGTCATTAATGTTACTTCGGGAGTTCCCCAAGGCAGCCATCTAGGCCCGATTCTGTTTTTGTTATTCATAAATGATATTACTACTGCAATAAGATATTCGAATATACTAATGTATGCTGATGATGTAAAACTTTTTAAATCATACGCTTCGATTGAAGAAAGAAATTTATTACAAATAGATATTAACAGCTTAGTTGATTGGTGCAACATAAATTATATGCCACTTAACCTTAAAAAATGTAAATTTATGTGTTTTTCACGAAGAACTATTCAGCCAGCTTCTTACATAATAAATAACTATACTCTGGATCAAGTGTTTGACTTTGTTGACTTGGGAGTTACAATGGATTCCAAACTTAATTTCAATAGTCATGTTAATGCTATAGCTAATAAGGCTAGAGGGATGTTTGCCTTTATAAAACGATGGTCAAAAGAATTCAAGGACCCATATGTAACAAAGGCTCTTTTTACAACTTTAGTAAGACCTATGCTAGAATACGGTTCGATAGTTTGGAACCCACGTTATCAAGTTCACATTGATCGGCTGGAATCAATTCAAAAACAGTTCTTACTTTTTGCCCTAAGAGACTTTAGATGGGATTCTCGGCTTAATCTTCCTCATTATACTGATCGTTTGAAGCTAATAAATCTTCCTACTCTTTCCAGCCGTAGAGAAATGCTAGGCATAATATTCATTACTAAACTACTCACAGGGTCTATCACAAGTACATTTCTTATTACCGAAGTTAAACTTAATGTTCCTTCTCGGATTTCAAGACACTTTAAACCTCTTTATTTAAAACAGTGTAAAACCAATTATGAATTAAATGAACCTTTCCGATGTTTATGTCAAGATTTCAACTGTCTTTCCAGCACTTTTGATATTTCGGACTCACTTTTCACCATAAAAAGAGCTGTACTGTCCTTTCTCAATAAATGATTAACGGAGGTATAATATATATTTGATTCAGCTGATGAAGTTTTTTTTCTGTAGCTGAGCAGTTTTGGATCTCGACGCTTAACAAACTTTTTCCTTTTAACATATCGGCACAAAAAAAAATATTTAAAAAAAAAACAACAAGATCCGTACGTCATGCGGACTGTGCCCCTCGTGTCGGTTGGGCGGGAAAGAGGGTAACCGTTGGGCTTATTATTATTATTATTATTATTATTAAAATCAGTCAATCGTGTGGGACAGTCTTTCTGCATTTAAAATAAACAAAATTGTAAAAATTTATAGTTTTGTGAAAATATTGGAAGATCTAAATTACTTGTGAAGTTAAGTGCTAATTTTTTTTTATTATAGTAGTGCAAAGTAATGAAATAAATTTTGCTTTATATATAATAGCTCCACAATTCCTGGCTATAGCTCGATATATTTGACATTTCACAAAAGATTTGTTTGTTTTTGTTTTGCTTAGCACTTTTTTTTCGTTTAGAATAAGTAATTTGGTTGAAGAGTTGCTATGCCATGGAAAGGAAAGAATAAACTCTCTCCTGTTCAAGTTTTTTTCATTAAAATTCAATTAGATGAGAATATTACTGAGGACTCTGAAAGAAAAGCCCGAATGAGGGGGCGATTTTTTCATCTAAAATTGTCAAAAAAATATGCTGCTGCAGAAAAGTCAAAGGACGGGTTTTTCATATCGACCGGATATCGAATGAATCACAAAATCCGATTTCAAGTTGTTAATACAACGGTGGACCGATTCTGACTATAACCTCTGATCCTGTTATCAATAGCCTCAGATGTTATTTATATAATTTATTTTATTATGTTATTATTTATTTTATTTAATTTTTGAAAAGAAGGCAAGTCGGTTGTGCCCAGAAGCATTCCAGCCGATTATAGCTCCGGCAACAGATCCTTAATCTAATCCAAAGTGAAGATGAAATATATATGTGTATGAATATATTGAAATATATAACTATTTCTTCTATATTTCATACAGGATGAAAAGTTTATTTATATTGGAACGATTTTCCGTCATACCTTGTCGGCGTTGTGCCATCCGGAACCAAAAATTGACAATGAAGATGGCACAATGTCGAAACCGGTTTGTTTTTTCAAACGAAACTTGACAAGTGGTGACGGCAAATCGTTCGAATATATATCATATATATGTATGAGCCTTTCGATGAAACTCGAATATTCTCTTTCTTGATCAGAATGATCAGACACGTAATTTTTTCTTTTCGATTTTTTTCGAGGATTTTAATTTAGCTGTGAAAATCGAATTTTTCCGTCATTATTTTTTTTTTTTTTTGTAAAAACTGACCGATTTTAATAACTCAATTAGTGGATATTGAAAAGCGAAGGAAAAAATTGCCAATTCATGTCCTAAAATTTTTTTTCGGAAAAATTAAGAACGGTTTGTTTTTAAATTTTTATTTTTTATTTTTTCACATCGGAAAGAAGATACTTTAAGATATATTTTAGCGAAAAGGCTGTTAGCCAACACTTTTTTTCAGATATATGTAAAAGTTTTTTAAAAGTATATACATTTTTAACGTTATATTTATTTGCTGGAAGTTCTGTTTGATTTATTAAGTTTGCTGCTGCACTTTCCCACCGAAAATAAATCACTTTGTTACGTCATGACGAACGAAATATCGAAATTTTAATTTTATATTTATTTCAATAAACCTATATTATTTTAGTGTTTGCACATGCGATTTTAGGTGATTAGGGTGGCAACGGTTAAAAGAAATAATTTATTTTAAACTTTTGATATTTTTAACTAGCCGACATGGAAACAAAATAGCCTAAAAAAAATATTTTTTCCACCTAGCTGATACTAGACGAAACACTGTGCGTCTCGGTAGGCTCATCAGAAATTTAACCAAAAAAAAAAAAATAATAAACTCCTTGATATGACTAAAATAAACAACGATTCTGATATGCAGTGGAAAATTCACATTAATTTGCATGCCCCCTACCAGTTAAGTATTTGCATTGAATCACATCGAGTTGGAAGTTTTAGAGAACATTTTCAGAAAATGCACATGCAAGATTCTAAAAATAGGTTTTCTTGGAATTTCCGTGCACCTTACTTGGAAATAGTAAATCAAGCGAAGAATATTTGGAAAATTACAAACATAAAACCCAATAACATCCCTGGCGCACACGCCGTTGTACACCTCATGTAATTCACCATTCTACACGCGTCATCGTACACCTATCCAACACACTGTTGTCGCCATGGCTACGGCCATGTGGTCACAGGAAACTTTGTGCCACTGCCGTTCATACCCCCCGCCAATACTTGAGCTACCCCACAGCACAGTCGGCCAATTGTTTACCAGCTATGAATGTACAATTAGCCGTATTGTTTCTTTAGTAACTTTTCACGTTTTCACGCATGCAGCTTTTGCTGTACAAGTAAATTTTGTGAATTATGCTAACCAATAATAATATACTGAATTAATTTCACTAGATTTCATTCTCTTCTAAACAAAAGCTTTTGTTTTTCCGTAATTCTTGTTGGAAAAATTTTTAAGTGGTACATGATAAACATGTAAATAAATTAGTGTGTTCATTTTCAATAAAAACAAAAGTAAAAGTGCAAAAATTTGGAGAAAACAATAAAATTGAATGGAACAAATTTCAACTAAAGCAAAGAACATAAATTTAATTGGAAAACTAATTTGGTTCAGTGCAAATGCATTAATAAGTATGTATCTTGTATGTAAGTGTAAGTGTATGTGTTAATATGTATTCATATGCATATTTTTATTATATTAATTCATATGTGCATTAGGGTGGGTCTAAATATTCCCACGAAATTTTTTCGAGAAATTTTATTAATTAATTTTTTTCAGATTCTATATATATTTCTAAGCGTAAGTGTAAAAGAAACCATAACTCGGTAATGCCTAATATGTACATAGGAATTTAAATAGTAATAACATAGAACCAGCGCATGGTGCAAAGAAAATAGGGTGATGTCAGTAACTTAACCTCACTTTTTATTCAGTTCTATTGCGGTCATATATTTAAAGGTACTAAAAAGGAATACATTTATTAACCTTTTTGGTACTTATTTTTTATACTTGTCTAATAAATAATTATTAGAAAATAAAATACGAAAATAAAAAAAGCAGTATAGATGGCAACACTCTGAAACAAGCATGCCGATCTTGTCAAAATTCCCACAAAGACGTCGCCACTCACTTCACCTTCCTATCATTGCACCATGGCACCCGAGATTGGAAACAAGTTTAGTTGCGAATTTACAATGCACTCAATTCGACGGTCAACGTAATAAGTGTGACGTCAGTTATATACAGAAAAAATGTCTCTAACATATCCTAGTAGACTTGCAAACTCGATTAAAATGAGTTCTTATGCATATGGATTGAAATGACCCGAGTAGATAAAAAAAACACACACGCAACTAAAAGCGCGAGCCTGAATTCGAACTTCTTTGCCGACATCATAAAGAGATAGATAGAGAGAGCTAAATAACAGAGTAGTAGTGGTAGTAGCCGTGAGTTGTAAGTAGTAGTAGTAGTAATAGTAGTAGTAGTAATAGTAGTGCTTAGTAGTAACATTAGTAAAAATAGTAGTAGCAATTAGTAGTAGGATTAGTAAAACTAGTAGTAGAATTTAGTAAAAAAGTATAAGTAATTAGTGGTAGCATTAGTAAAAATAATATGAGCGGTTAGTACTAGCATTAGTAAAAATTGTAGTAGAAATATGTACAAAAAGTAGTGAGACGAAAAAAATAGTAGTAAAAATTAGTAAAAATAGTAGTAGTAAATAGTAGTGGCATTAGTAAAAATAGTAGTCGAAATTATTAAAAATAGCACCAGAAATTAGTATGTATAGATAGTAGTAGAATTTAGTAATTACTGGTAGCATTAGCAAAAATGGTAATAGGAATTAGCAAAAATAATAGTAGTTATTAGTTGTAGCATTAGTAAAAATTATAGTAAAATTAATAAAAATAGTAGTAGTAAATAGTAGTAGCATTCTTAAAAGCAGTAGTAGAAATTAGTGAAAAAGTGGTAGTAATTAGTAGTGGCATTAATAAAAGTAGTAGTAGAAATTAGTAAAAATAGTAGTAGTAAAAAGTAGTAGCATTAGTGAAAATAGTAGCGAAAGTATTTGAAGATAGTAGAAGCAATTACTAGTAGTATTAGTAAAAATGGTAGGAGAAGTTTGTAAAAATTGTAGTAGTATTTAGTAGAAATACTAGTTAGTAGTTAGTAGTAGTAGTAGTAGTAAAAATTGTAGTTGTAGTAGCCGTTTTTGTAATTAGTGGTTTTAGCAGTAGTAGTGGTAATGTAGTATACTCGCAGCTAAAATGATATTTATATTAAATTAGAGTTTAGTCGTTAATTTCCTAATGACTATGTGTTCAAAAATTATTGAGTCTTCATTTATACAACGCCCTTAAATTACTCGCGCACGTTTGAAATCATCTTTGCTCATGTGTGTAATTATTTATATGAAATATTCTTCCAGTTGTTGTTGCTGTTCGGAGTTTTTTGTTTTTTTGTTTGTTGTTTTTTTTTGGGTTTTACTAAAGCTGAATTAATTACCGTGCCATAGTTGATAAAAGCGCGCGATGTGTGGCTTGTGCAACATGACCACCGTGTGGCAATGCTGATAAGCTTATTAATTACACACTCGCGCATCCTGTCACACAAACAAACATAATTGCACACATACATTTACATACATATTATATGTATGTACATAATTGTAGTGTACAAATGCGAAAATATTTTATAATTATTTAATTAAAATGCATTTATTTATATTCGGATCCAGGTAGTTATGCCAGCATAAACTTCTTGGAAATTTGTATTGTTTTTTTTTTACCCATTTTACCATTCAATATAACATGCTATTTGTATGGATAAACTGAGATAATTTATTGAATTTAATTTAAGCAACAGCTGGTTGCAAAACACACAAAAGTGCAATTTTAAATATTTATGTGATCCGAACACCCTGATTGCAGCGTTTTGAAAATATTATTTTGAATATATTTTCCTTTTATGGATTTTAAATATGAGGATTAGCGATTAAAATACCTACCAAAAAGTTACTATATCTTGATTTCCCAATATTACAAAGTAGTAAGCCTTCAGGGATAGAATGCGCCTACTTTGAAATGAATGCCCTGCTCCAGTGGTGTTTGGTTTGCAAACGTCACTGGTGTGAAGTATTGAATTGGACTTGATATGCAGCTGTATGAGATTCATGGATATTCATGGCTTCAATTATTAAGGATGAAATAAGGTTGCATTCGAGAGGGAAAAAAGTGAGTGTAATAGTTCTAATAAAAGATTTGTGTTTTTCTGGTATTTTAAAAATGCTTTCATAGATATCTGCATTCTACTTATACTATTATAAATGTGAAAGGTTGTGTGTGTGTGTGGGAGTGAGTGTGTGGGCAATATAAAGGTCTTAACGGAATTGTACAAAATTTGGCACACAAATATCCATAGTTGCCGCCTGTTAAAAAGGTTAGAGTCAATTAAATAAATAAGTTAAATCACATATTGCTATATAACAACTAGATAGATCTGAATAAGATTTGTCACATGTATATTCCGTTATATGGGTTACCATAGAATCGATTTTCTAAAGGGAGTTGCTACCTGCTTCAAAGGTAAAATTCAATTAAAGTAATAAAAGAAAAAGAGAATTGCAATACGGGTATCAAATAAAAGAGGCTTCATAAATCTTACTTTTCCAAATGTGTTTAAGAGCTCTGTAGTGCAATTCAATAATATGTTTTAACGATATTCGCATGATTAACTCACCTTAACGAATATTTTAACGATTTTTTAACGATATTCGCTATCGCCGGACCAGGTGTTGTCGTTAGCTAATCGATTATGTTTACTCCGGGAAGTAGGCAGCTCATGTATTCTTGTGTGCAGTAATAGATTTTCCTTATGTATCGCTAGGTTCTAGCTGATTTAGAATGCTAGTTATCCGTAAGAAGAAGCATACATCGTGCCAATGTTTGCAGGCAAGTGGAGCTTCAGCATCTTCTTTGGTTCTATCGACTCTGCTCCATTATCAATCATTGAGGCTTATGACAAACTCCATGGCTATTGCGAATTGTAAAAGCAAACGTTTTTCTAGGAACTGAGTATGAAAACTCAAATATAGTTTAATTTTAACTTAGAGATATAAATATGATGCGAATAAAAAAAAAATTCAAATATAAAAGCTAAACATCGTGGAGCGCAACATGATTCTAATTGAATTTAATACTATTCCAAAAACAATTTGCAAGCAACTCCGGATATTCCTTGGAGCCGTGGTGGATGACTCCTCTACGAAATCAACCCAATCCCAATTTCCGCTGTTATGAAGCATTGCAATATGTGCCCAAAATTATGAAAGTGGTCTAACTGAAAATAAAAAAAACAATGAGTTTATTATTTATTTCACATCACATTATTTCCAACTAAATTTATTCAATGTACTTTTTGCGATATCGTCAAAAATGGGCCTTTAGATAGTGATTGTAATTTCAACATTATACTGAATTCATTTAGTGTTAAGTATGAAAATGATCTAAGTTAAAAATTTAAAGAAATTATATAAACATAATTTCAAAATGGCGCGCGGACTACTTTTTAGAAATAATTAGTGAATGTTCATGAATTGTTTAACTCAAGTTATTGTTTCAAATAAAGCTCATAGTTCTTTATTTCTTTAAGTTATTTATAGGATATTCAGTTAATTTTGAAAATGGTCTAAGTCAAAGCTTTAAAAACAACATTATCCTATAAAATTCAGACAAAATTCCATATTTATAATAAATTTCCAATAATCGAAGCGAATAAAATAATAAATTAAAATGTCGTATATTTTAAAAATTTTTTTTAATTCATTCAAATGCCACTAGTTAAATAATTTGACACAAGAAATACATGACTTAGACCACTTTTTTAATTATAAACATTTGTTGTATGAAATTAAGCACTATTTTGTGTTTCAAAACAAATTACTTGGCCGAAACTTTGTTTGAGATTACCCATTAAAGTAATTAAAATATTTCAAATTATGTTCTTGGTGCATAATCTAGAAATACGTAATACGTGTACATACAGATTAAAATAATTTAATTTAAAGAACTTTAAATAATCGAGTATAAGTGAATGCAAAAAAAAAAACAAAATTAAATCAGCTTATTTTCACTAAAGAAACATACCAAGTATATGCTATAGTATGAGACCGAAGGAGAGAGCATTATCAAATGATGACATGAGAATCAATTGAGTTTGATTATATTGAACATTTGATCGGAGAATAATGTAACCAGGAAGCTAGTATTGTGGATAATAGTTGCTTTGAAATAGTTGATCCCAAGACACTAAAATGAAAGAACAAGGCCATTTGAAGTCCCAAAAAGTATTTGGGAAGAAGGCGATAATCTCAAAGTCGATAACGTGATGGCACCTGTTGAGTATTTCTGCACCTTCAAAGTAAAACAAACTAATTTGTATGGGTTGCAAGATCACGGCATAGAGCTTCAATGCGCTGAATATGATATCAAGAGATATATTGGAATTTTATTATACCTAGGTGTAATAAAAATTCCGCAACGGAAAATGGCTTGGTCAAAAGATTTAAAGCTTACTGCCATATCAGATGCAATGCCGCGAAGAAGGTTTGAAAAAATCAAACCCCAAATCCCAAAGACGAACCTTTCAAGCTTTATTTCGCCAATTGGCTTAGGTGAGTTAGTCTGCCTTAAAGGAAATGGGCATATCGCATAAGCAATTGCAAACTCCTTTCAGATACAGAAATGAAAAAAACGTGGAAGAGGATCTTTTGATACAAAATATGAAGTGAAAAAAATCTTGTATGTGTAAATGCTTTGGGATATGCAAGCGATTTAGTCCAAAAGAAAAAGTTTCCACTGATATAAGGTCAGTAATATTCCTGGACTCACCATCAAGCAATGTGTCTTCGAATCAATCCAAAAAGTACAGGTTTCAACCAGATCCTACAAATTCTCTGCTTTTAGATAAAGTGGAACATTGGGTGGTATTTGCTGAAAAAGGACAATGCAGATTGTGTAAAACAGGAACTCCAATGCCTAAGTGCATTAAATGCAAGGTCCACTTATGCTGTAACAACAATAAAAACTGTTTTATATCTTACCATACTTAAATTTTAATATAATAAAAATAACTGCCATCTAAAGATTTTTGTTTAAACTTACCACTATTGCCCAAGGTTGCTCACAATCAACTCCCGGTAGGGCAAGAACTAGTGGGCGTGGCGACTTGAAATTTTGCCCAAAAACTTCTTAGACCAATACAAAAATAATAGAATAAAAAACAAAATTTGAATTCTACAGCGAAAGAGTTGGGGTCGAAAGGCTTAGTGTGAATATTGGGAGAGAGGTTTTGACAAAATAGATTTTCTTAAAATTTTTAACATTCCATCTTACTTATATTTAGCAATGCTCGAAAAGAGGCAACCCCGCAGTTTGCAGAAAAATAAGTCTGTTAAATCTGCTGTTCGAAACAAATTAATCTAAAGGGATATTGATATAGATATTTATTAATTTTAATTCCAATTTCATTAAATGCCTATATTTGGATCACCTAGTATGGAAAGAAGTCTATCGTCTAAAAATATGTATAAATATAAATACTTTTGTGATATTACCTGCAAAACATGTAAACACTTTTTTTCTCCTACCAAGTATTCACTTAGTTCATATATTTTTTTAATACAATATCACAAAAAATTACTTCGACAAAATGCAATCTTTACATTGAGCGTGTAATCACAGATTTGCAGTCGGTGCAATGTAAATAATTTACTATGTTTAATTTGTAGGTTAAAAAAGTACACGACAATTGATAAAAAATTATAAAAACTGCACAATTTTATTTTTATATAGCAGCTGCATTTTTTGTGTTGTAAATATTAGTATCCTTGAAAAAAAAGTGTGTCATAAATCATTAATTTTTAAGCGAGCATAAATACTTATCTCTATATGTACATACATAAATATGTACAATTGTGCATGTAATTTACAGGAAAGAAAAAACTTTAATTACACATACATATGTACATATATTTTTTTACTTAAATTGTATTGTCGTCTTCTTCCGAAGCCCACCCAAATGACTATACTAACTAACTCACCTGAAGGATTTTTTTTGTTTAACTAAAAATTGTTGATTCCCGATAGCACTCCAAATCGAAATTGCACAACTAAAAAAATTTATACTGAGTCGAAAAAAATTGATAATTTAACTGTTAAGAATACTAGTTTTGAATTTTTAAAATATTTTTATTAACTGCTTTTAAATACAAGGTTTGAAAAAATATATAATAAAATTAAAAGAGGTTGATACCTCCACAAAGTAACGTAGATAAATTGAACACGGATTGTGTTGCTCAAAGTTAAAATTTGAAATACAACAACTGGACTACCCCTTGCAGCGGCAATCGGTTGGGAACCGTTTTAAGATTTAAAACAATTTTATCTTCTGTTAGAGCTAACCTATTGGGTTCATACTTCGTTAGTAATATCCTTCACTGACTTTTCACAAAACCCAATACACATTCAATTATTTTTGCCTGACTATGTCACAGATATTAGCAAAAGGGTTGAGATTCGTGTGAAGAGCTTTACAAAATGTGGAGTTTCTACTAGCATAAATATGGAAAATAGTGAAAACGATTGGACCCAAATGGTTTCGTCCTTATGGGAGAAATGAAAGCTGCAAAATTCTCTTTCACATTTCATTTTTCAGTTAAATTCAATTACAGTTTAACACGTGGCATTAACGGAGGTATTTTGAAACTCGGTCTCAGTCCAGCTTTGAGACTTTCAATTAGAGAAATTTTGTGTGACTTGAGACGATTTCGGTATTCAGTAAGCAACAGTCCAAAAGACTATGGTGCAAATCAGTAGATACAATCAGCTGACTCAGCATATTCAGCTAGAGATGCACAATGAACCTCAATGAAAATGTGCTCATCGATAGTATATAATACACTTTTTCAGTATTTTGTCAACGGCATTATTGCTCTTTAAAAATTAAAATAATAACCATTATCGTAAAACTAAACACTCAAAATTCTTATTACTGCATTTTATTTCATTTACTTCATTTATTGATAAACAATTATTAGTAAAGGGTGGTTAAATTTTAAGGGCCGATGTTGAATGTGAACCACACCTAAGCGCCAAGTTTTTTTCTGCATTTCATTTGACATTTCTCAATATCAGACTAACTCAATTTGAACATGGAAAGATACACAATCGAGCAACGTGTTAAAGTTATTCAGGCTTATGGCAACAGTGGATGATCAATTTTAGAAGAAAATCGTCTTCGGTGATGAGGCACATTTTCACTTCAGTGGATTCGTCAATAAGCAGAATTGCCGCATTTGGGCGAATGATAATCCAAGAGTGATAGTCGAAAAACCAATGCACCCACAAAGAGTGACTGTTTGGTGCGGTTTATGGGCTGGCGGCATCATCGGGCCGTATTTTTTCCAAAATGAGGCCAGTCAGGCAGTTACTGTGAATGGTGTTCGCTATCGTGAGATGATAACGAACTTTTTATGGTCCGAATTGGAACATATGGATGTGAACAATATGTGGTTCCAACAGGATGGTGCCACTTGCCGCACAGCCAACGAGACAATGGCTCTTTTGCGCGACAAATTCAATGGCCGTGTTTCTCACGTGGTGGCGATGTCAATTGGCCACCAAGATCATGTGATTTGACATCGTTGGACTACTTTCTTTGGCATTATTTGAAAGAAAAGGTGTACGTCGATAAGCCAGCAACAATTCAAGAGCTAAAAGATGAGATAATTCGGCACATTAACGGCATAGAACCTCCATTATGCCTCAGCGTCATCGAAAATTTGGACCATTGGATGGTGGTGTGCCGCCGAGGTCGCGGCGGACATTTGGCCGATATTTTATTCCATACATAATTGAACCACACCATGTTATCATAATAAAAAGAAACTACAATAATTTCCAAAATAATTTGTGTTTTATTCAAAATCAACATCGGCGCTTAAAATTTAACCACCCTTTACAATAAGATTTAAGATGATCGTTTATAGTACAACAGTTTTAAACTAAAAGTAAAATAACAAAAGATATTAAAACTAATATATAAAACAATCAGTATTCATAATGACTAGATAACACGTACATTTGTGCTTAGGTAGCGAAACTCATCATTATGCTATAAATAATTATATTAAATTTAAAGATAGATTAACGAAAATACTCATAAAGAACATTCTTAAAGTTGCTTTTGCTTTAACTACTGCGAACAGAAGTTGGAATATAATTCCAAATACGAGTAGCGTTGACAAAGAATAGCCTTGCAGAAGTTAGGTAATTATGTTTAGGCACTATAAGGTCAGTTATCCGTGCATACTTTGGGAATTCTAGTTTACTATATAAATAACAAGGTTATTTATTCCGCAAAAGACGAAATAAGAAAATACAATTTCAGGCTTTCAGATAGTCAGAAATTTCACAACCCAAAAGTTGCGATCTCCAACCAGAAATTTGGCAAAATCTCGCTAGTTTAAACACATACCGAGTAACATGATTGAAAACTACGTCAATTTTATGCGCAGATTGATAACTCAATTTACTATAGATTAGTTCTGGATAATAGATAATAGGTAAAATTAATTGTACGAATAGATTTCTCCTAATTTCAAGCGGAGTAAAATTTTCAGATATTCTTAAATTCCGTAAATTCCGAAAGATATAATACACTTTACTTACGGTGGAGTTTACATGATCGCCACAAGTAATACTAGAATTGATGATAAAACCCAGATTTGTGACCTTAGGGACAAATTAAAGACTCTTTTCATCTATGTATATGGGCGGAATATCAGAGAAATCGATACGACTTCTAGATATGGGAAGGACATACGACTTTTCACTATTGAGACAGAGACTGTTTTTGGACGTCCAAAGTGAGATGGATAGCAAGTCAACATTAAACTTAGAGCATAGACTACCAGTTTGCTCAATAGTTCCCGACATATAGAGTTGTATATCGTCCGCATAAGCATGCATATGTGGCATGCTGGCAAGTATTAAAAATATCGCTTATAAATAAGCTAAATAATAACGGTCCCAAGATAGAACTTTACGGCACACCCATTAGCAGTGGTTTAATATTAGAGAGTTGTCCACCATTTTTCACACGCTTAGTCTTACCTACCAAATAGCTTCTCATGAGACGCACTGCATAGTCCCCAAATCCAAAATAGTTTTTTAATTTTGAGCAAAGTATGTTATGGTCCACAGAGTTAAAAGCCTTAGAAAAGTCTAGTAGGCATAGTAACGTCTGTTGGCTTTTGTCAAATGGTATTCTTATGTCATCCAAAATTTTAATAACAGCCGTGGAGCAATTATGATTAACTCTAAAGCCAGACTGAGACGGTGATAATAAACTGAATTTGTTCAAATGACCATAAATTTGTTCAGCCATTAGGGATTCAAATACTTTAGAGAGTGCAGTTAAAATGCTTATAGGGCGAAAATAACAGGCTTTATATTCATGCTTACTTTTAGCAATCGGTAGCATAGTTGCAACCTTCCACATGACATGGTAATACTGTGATTGATCACATGGGTGAGAGTGGGCAAGATATTTGGTAAAGTTATTTTAATAAATTTAATAGGTATGTCTACCTCACCGATTGCATTTGACCGTATTTTATAGATACACCTTGCCACATCTAATTCCGATACCATACAGAACTCAAAAACCTCACCGACAGAAATTGAAGAAGAAGGCATACCTGTGGAGTGGGGGGGAAATACTGGGAGGGGTGCCACGATTGACAAAGGCATCATCAAGGACTTCAGGGTTAATAGAACAACTAGGACTATCACTAACATGCACACGAAGTTTCTTTAAATTGCGCCATAGAGCATTATTCGGAAGCAAAGGGTTTAACATTTTACTATGGTAGATTCTTTTTTTTTTCCATATAGAATACTGCTTATTACGTTTTATAATCAGTGTACGGATTGTGTTATTGAACCAAGGGCACGACGGGGAATTATTTGGAAGGGTACATGGGTGAAGGGCTATGTGAACCGATTATTTAAAATATGTGTAAAAATTAGAACTATCAACAATCGATAAATACAGCTTCTCATCCATATGCAAATTCGATCGAAATGTCAGAATAATATACCTACATAAGCAAAACAGTTTTTTAATTATGCGTTATGAAAATTAAGTGTTATTTTTTTACAGATTCAAGCAATATATAAAGCAAACGACTAAGGGACATTGTTTTGCGATCTGCGATCAGGACCAGCTGACAAATTAGTGACTTCATTTTGAGACTAGAGACATGATACGGCTTCCTGAATACCGAATAGTGTCAAAATCACTCTCAGCATCGAAAAGTCTCAATTAGTGAACTAGAGACTGCTTACTGAATATCGACATAAGTTACATATTGCCAAATGACGATTAGGCAGACTTGGATACAATTTTGGACATATATAATCCGTTGTAAGGGCTTCCATACAAGTAGTTTTTAAAGGGAGTGCCATCTTTTTAAAATATTCAATTCTATTGTAATAAAAAGTGAAATCAAATACGGGAATATGGTTATCAAACCAAAGCTTCCATTTCAAAATATTTTGAAAGAAGGATGCCACTCGTTCACAGTTAAATTTAGTTAAATGGCTAAGATCGTTGAAATTTACGGGGGTGACAAACGAAAAAGGTTTAAGAAAGCTTAATTTACAAAATATGTCTGTATATGCTAGCCAACTGTTCGAAAACTTTATTAAACTTAAATATAATTATAACAAGTTAAAGCAAATATTGCGATATGGGTCTCAAATACAGAATGGTATGGAATTTAAAGAAAGTATGCTTAAAATATTAATTTAATTTAATTTAATGTATAAACTAAATGATATATAGCAGTGGATGGAGCGAAGCGAAATCATTTATACGAAAAAAATGTTGAAAAATATTCGTTAAAATTTTACAATACCGGTGTCAAGCAAAAAAGTTAAAATATACGTTGCTTGAGAAATATATATGTCGGGAGGATTGCCGCATATTTAAAAGAACAAAAGTGAATTCAATTAAAATTACAAGATAAATGCAGCACTAATGCAGTTATGAACCGAACGAGTTTTTGAAAGGTTTAGTAGTCTCGAAAAAATTGTGTGGGGGGTTGCCAACTCTTTGAAAAATGAAATAAAGATTAATTAATAATATAAGTGAAATTAGAATATCTCACAATTTCATATACAGATTTAAAAAAAATGATCGAAAGCAGTTTATGAAAGAGCTGCCACCTTTTCAAAATTTAAAAAAATTAGATCGTGAGTCGTGTGCTGACTAAGCTTGACTTTTAGAAGAGTTGGAAAATATACTGTAGCGAGTACTCGCTTTTTTACTTAGCTATCAGAAATAGAGCTCGCACTACTCCCGCTCCTCTACAATGTTTTGTATTAAAAGATGGACAGGCCCCATTCTCTCTCTTGAAAGTTTGTAGGTAGTTTTTACCCTCAATTATTTATGATAGCAAACGACTAGATGAACTAAATAGTGCAAAACTGTTTTACAAACAATTACGAACTTTGTTTGTTTTTAATTTTTGTGGAGAATACGGACAACAACTGAGGATACTCAGGGCCGCCGAGAGGAAATCCAGGCCCTGGGGTAAAAAGGTGGGGGCCCCTTTCTACGTAAAAGTTTCCAATACTTCATCAATTTCATCAACTACCTTTCTACTTACCACTTTAATGTTTTTAAAGAATAAGTCAAATACGAGGTTTTTTGCTCTCATCAGTTCATCACATCTGTATTGAAGTTGCTTTATAGTTGATGTTGGGTGAAACAAATTTTTTTAGACGATTTTGAATGGAATGTATTAATCAGTTCTTGGCTAATTCTGTCTCTAGGCATAGTGTAGCTAGTCCTGAAATCCTGCCCTGCGACGAGCATAATCGATGAAAATTTTTAATCCTTGCTAAAGCACTAAACGAACGTTCACCACTTGAAACAGAAAGGGGTAAAGTGCAAAATATTCTCAAAGCGATGCAGATATTTGGGAAAAGTCTTTATACTTTCCGAGCATTGCTGGCATTCAACAAGTTCTATAATTCATCTTCACAAAGTATGTACATTCAGAATAGTATATTGTGCACCGAGGGAGAAAATGGGCCTGAGGATACCCCAGCATGAACCCAGCGCTCGTCTCAAATGCCAAGCTTGTTGTACAAAATATTGTCACGTCGATAATCGGAAGATCAGCTTTTGATTGTAGAACTGTGGTTTGTTTCGAAAATTTTCTTTAAAGTTTTCTTACTTCACGATACAGACTTTGGAAAACTTTTCTATACTGAACAAATCGATGCACCCTTATGTACATGACTAGAATCCAAAACACATTGTAGTAGATTATGTTACAATCTAGTTATATAAGTTGTATATAGGTTTATTAGTATATACATTTAGCAGACTTTAAAGTATACTTTTGAAATGAACACTAAAATCTAACTCTACTTATTTTTTCTTCTTTCTCTCTTCCATGCCAACTCACATCAAATAATGGAAATTTAAAATGGTCCTATTTTCACTTCAACCCATCTACTTTGTGTGGCTGTGGCGTGAGTGGATGATAAATTACATGTCGCGCCTTACAGCCCGAACGCATTCGTCAACGTGACAGTCGCAACAAAAACGCACTCCACTATTGTGCTGCACAGAACGCAGAAACGCGTGAACTCGTGGCGGCTGCCAGCATCGCCGTCGCAGCTCCAGATTTACTGGAGTCTGCCGACGAGGATGGCTTTACGCCGCTTCACTTGGCTGTTATTCAGGGCAACTTGGCGATGGTCAATTTGCTGCTGGCGAATAAAGCCGACGTGAATGCGGTCGATAACGAGGGCCATTCAGTGGTGCATTGGGCGACGGGTAAGTCTCCATACATACAGAACGTACATACATACATACAATAAAATCGCTAATGTACACACCAATGGAGTGACGATGACATTTCACACTAAACTACACTTTGAGATTATGTGAGAAATTTTCACACCACGCACAAACAAACACGTAACATATTACTCCTACACACACACACACACACACACACACACAATCATACACATCTACTTACACATTCATACGATGGAGGCATTTTGTTGCATCGTTACAGTTTGTGGTGAAGTGGAGGCTTTGCGTTCGGTGTTGGCGGCTGGTGCGAATATCGCAATTCCTGATTTGAACGGTGGTACGCCGCTTCATTATGCGGCGCAAATGTGTGGCGCCAATGTTGACAATAAAGTCGGTCAGGCTAATGCCATTAAGCTGGCATTGGAGATACTCGGTATACTGCTATCACACCCGCATTCCAGTGTTGACGTACAGGACAAGGATGGACGTCAGCCGTTATTGTGGGCTGCCTCAGCGGGTTCTGCGAAGGCTGTCATTGCGCTGGTGAAGGCGGGTGCACGAGTGGAGAGCGCTGATAAGTAGGTTGCTACTTTAAAATTCAAATTTAAAAACATATTTTCAAAGTTCACTTTGCCGGTAAATATTTAGGTTGAGCTAAACCCCTGTTTTAATTTATGTTTTTTTTTATAGAGATGGTTTGACGGCGCTACATTGCGCAGCTTCGCGTGGACACACGGAGTGTATCGATACGCTCATTAGCCTTTGTGGTGCACCCACAGATCTGATTGATTCGAACGGCTGCACGGCGTTGCATTATGCGGTGACATTGGGGCATGCGGATGCTACAGCACGTTTGCTGGACTTAGATGCCGATCCGAATCGGCAGGACCGAAAGGGGCGCACACCAGCGCACTGCGGCTGCTCGAAGGGGCAGTTTGAAACGGTTAAATTGCTAAAAGAGCGCGGCGCCAATTTGTGGCTGCGCAATGCTAAAGGCGATTTGCCGGTGCACGAAGCTAGCATGTCGGGCAGGCGTGAGCTTGTCGAGTGGCTGTTGGAGCAGCGACCCAAGCAAGTGAATACTACTAGCAACGATGGACGCAGTCTTTTGCATATTGCCGCACTCAACGACTATACTGATGTGTGCAAAACACTGCTGGATTATGGCGGAGATATCAACGCCATTTACCGTAATAGCAAAGGTGTCGTTTACACCCCACTTGATTGTGCTTTGCAAAAAGGTCATCGCTCTACTGCAAAATTTCTACAGTCACATGGCGGTTTGCCTGCCGGAAAGCTCCGTTTGGCAGCGCGTCGGTCTAATCCTTTTCAAGATGTCGGCACGGATATGGTGCGCCCTTTGCGGTATGTGGAAAAAGAAGAGTTGCACGACCTGCAAAACTCCAAAAAGTATGTTGTCTACTTGAAGCACTCGGATTCGGAAGGCCCAGGTGGTGAAGGCGATAGCAATTGTAGCTGTCATGAGAGGACCTACCGCAGAGAACAAAAATTCGCGCACACCTGTCGTCGGCATCAGCGCCATCGACGACAAGCACGACGACGCACAAGCAGCTGCGGCGCACCAAAGGAGAGTCAGGCACACGATAGTGGTGAAACTGACATTTGCCGCTCTAAAAGTAACATCGAGATAAGGCGCCGCAAATCACATGAACGCTATGCGAGTTCAAGCGAATGGGAGGATCGAGGTGAAGAGGACAATGAAGATGATGAGGACTCTTGCGAGAACTGCTGCTATCACAAGCGACAGAAGCAGCGAGTAATTCGTAGAAAGCCAATATCGAGGCGGCGGTCAAAAGAAAGAGAGGGTCATGATCGCAGCAGTGAAAAGGAGTCTTCACCAGAAAAACTCAAGGTAAGAGAGGTCGAAGTAGTGCAAGACAAGGAAAAAGATGTGGATCAACCGACTAAGAAAGATGGTAAAGAGATAGATGCAGGACAGGTAAGTCTTCCGCAATCGGCAACTACGCGTACAGCAACCGCTACACTAGGCAGCTCAGGAAAGGAAGGGACGTTCATCAAATCCGCCGAAGAAAATGAATCTTTAGATGTGGAAGCTCAATCTATTGAGTTAACAGATGAGGAAGGGAAACCAGCAGCTGAATTGGTAACCACAAAAGTCGATGTGCATCATGTAGAGGAAAAAAATTCTGTGCAGCAAGTGGAGGGCACTGAAACGAATGCGGAAGTTGAAATAAATGGCGGTCAAGAAGAGCTGAGTGTATTGGCTGAGGAGATGAAAAAAGAAGTTGACCAGGTTATGAAAATAGCAGCACTTGCGCTCGAGAGCGACGCAAGCAATGGTGGTAATGGAAACGAGCCGGCTGAGAAAGTTGAAAACCCAGAGGGTGCAGAGAACCCTGAGGAGAAACAGGCAGTAGCATCAGAAGACACTACGGTCAAGGGAGATGAAGATGCTGTAGGAAGAGATGCGCCTACACCACATACGGAAGAGAAAGTACCCCCAAATCTAACCGAAACTCCAGCTACGCCAATAGTAACGCCATTGCCAAGCCCTACTCCAGTACAAATAGATCAGATAGCCAGTTCGGCTGTAGCCGCTATTGAACCAGCACAACCTATAGAATCGCAAGCTTCCGCAACCGAAGTTGTTCCTGTGACCACTTCAGTTGGCGACATACGCGATCCAGAAGCTGCCACCGCTCAACCAATAGGGACTGATCAGTCCGTAGATGCAGGAAGAAGAGATGAAGATACCGCAACTTCCAAGCCCACAGCAGCAACCGAAATGCATACGGCGACCGAGCAATCAACACTTCCGCCTACACCAACTGCTTCCGATCTACAGCAATCGCAAAAACCACGAGAACAAGAAGCACGTCGATCCTTTACTCTTCTGCCATCGGACTCTGCTGAAGATGATGCAACCGAAGACGGAGTACGCAAATCAAGCTTCCAAATTTTAAAAAGCGACGACGACGCACTCACTTTTAGCGGCGAACACCATGAGGATCTCGAGTTAAGCGACTCGCAAGTCTTTAAAATTGTTTCGGGACCACCGACGGGTTTGGTAAAACCATTTGCCGAACTGGAAGCAAGTTCAGCCGATGACGAGCATCGAACTGCAACTGGCGTCTATGAAAACGATGATCACAACGATGATGAGGAGGACAAGGAGAAGCTTGACAAGAGCGCAGCTGGTTTGCGCAATCGTCATGGAGTGGGTAATATTGAAGACTCGTTACCCGGTAATGCTGTGCTTGGCGTCTACGATTACAGCAATGGCCGCAAGCGTCGCATGAAGAAGCGAGTTAAGAGCGGGCCGAAAACGCGTAGCAATTGGAAGAATAAAATAGATGATGATAATGATGCTGGAAATGCGCAAAAGCCGGGCAGCTATACACAAGTGGCACATTCAAGCAAAGATCAGGATTCCGGTTTCGAGCCAAGTCCACGTGCCATGAAAAGCAAAATACCGACGCCAAGAAATGTTTACACCGCACACGTGCCACGTCGTCACATCTACGCCACGCTCGATGGCCGTTCATGTAGCAGTCGCTTGGAGGGACGTAAGCCAGGCGAGCGGGGTGCATGCGATATGACAGCGGTGACTCGCTCCATTCAGCGTAACATCAGAAGGTAAGTGAAATTAACGATTGCGAAGGAGTGTTATTTTTGTTTGTTTTTTGTTTTTTGTTTGGTTGTAGTAGACTATAAAAATTTCATTTCAACCGAATTAAGCAATGCAAGGAATGTCTACATTGCGGTGTATGAAATTTGCGCTTTTGAGCAGGGGCATGCTACAAGTCTTGTAATTGAGTTCTCACAATGCTCGGGGTATGCCAGCGGAGGTTATAAATTTCGTTACATTTGCTTAATTTATGAGCTGATGTAAATTCTCGCCCAGCTCGGTGGGCTGTATTTGCATTTGAGTAAAATGACAACAACATTCCTTTAAGGTGCAAACCCGTCTGTTAGTTTTTCAATCAACGTAGGTAGTAGACTCCAACCAGATGCTGCTTGTAATTACAGATGCATGGCTGTGTTTGTGTGTGTGTGTCTGTGAATGTGTAAATTTATGTAAGGCGTTTGTTTGTGCTCTCTATAATCAAGTCTGCATCTCAGCTGCTGACTAACATCACTTAAATGATGCCACCGAATACCATTTTTTATGATTCTGCATAAGATTTATTCAGAATTTCTTAGTGGCTAAAAGACACACACACACACACCCATCGTGCACACACCTCTGATGCATCGGCGCACAGTCAGTCATGGAGTATCCTTTGCCGTTACATTGTTAAATAATTCTACTGGTTGTGCAGTTATGCTTCCGGCTACAATGACCGGCCGGTAAGGCATAAGGTAAATATCTGCTTGACTTCTTAGCTGCCGTCTGCGCCACCAGCATTTGCTTTCGTCCATTTTCGACTTTAGAGATCCGCATTTTTTTATAAGTAAGTGAATTTAGTGAAAATTAAATCACTGCCAACATTTTTCATTTTTTATTGTCAATTTTTATTTACCGTAGTTTATCGTTTGTTGGCACTCGGACGGACGTCCACCTATCCACAATATATTTGCGTGTGTGTGTGTGTCAGTTGCTTAACTGCCGCAGGCGGTTTCGGTTGATTGTTGGGTGAGAATTTTAGTATCTTTTAATGTGGTTAAATGTAGGCAGAGCGGCAGTTATGAGAATTTTAATTGAATTTTCTTATGAACTCTCTTCATTGAGGAATCGTGCATGAATTTTTGGTGTTATGAACGTTTCTGACAAGCTAAAGAAGAATGGGATTTTTCGATATGTGAACGCTAATAACACTTTGCATGTGAAATTCGATAAAGGGCAATGACTAAGATGCAGTGAGAGAAATATGAAACTTTGCACAAATTTATTAGCATAACTAGAAATTAATAAATTTTTTATAACTTTTGCGAAAAACATTAAAATAAAAGCGATGTTTCTGTGAAACCACAAAATTCTTCGATCTCTTGGTGGAGTATTTTACATCGATTTCTATGGTTGTATCCAAGCGAAGCAGACTGCACCTTAAGGCTACTAATGATCGTTATTTGACTACTCTCTCTCTCTCTCTGCCAGTGTTTCTTCAAGAAATAATATGTGAATTCTATGCATCTGCTCAATGCAGATGATCTGAAAGTTTTTAGTAAAATCTTAATAAAGTGAAATGTTTGACTATACAAAGTTGTTTAAATAATCTGATTGACAAGAGTCTCCTCCGAAATTGTAAAACCAATAACCTTAAATAACTTATACTCCATTTGGTGTCCTGCTTTCTACCGTAAATCCTTTAGGATCCCTTTTATTGGAAAATACCATATAACGTGTTACTTACATTAAATTTGGAATACGCTGCTGTAGTTTTGAATCGAATTTATTCCACTTATTCCTACAGAAGCGAGCGAATTCTATGAAATTTCTTTCGATGTATGGTCTCTTTCTAGCTAGTGCCGGACAGCAGCAGAGTAAGTGATGTATGGTCTTCTTCTCCTCCATGTCACGACAATTCCTAGGGCAGTCCCGACAGAGGGTTCATAGTCTTACTGCATGCGCTCCTATTAAACAATGCCCGGTTAGAACTGCGGTCGCCATTCTAATATCGTGTCTCCCCATGTTGAGGACAGATTTTGTTCGCTGGTCATTCATCGATGGTCAGGGTGCCCTTGCCATTTGAAAAGTGGGTTCAGAATGCCGACCGTAGTTTGCGATCGAAAAAAAATTTTGGTTTGCCAATATGTAGAGCTATGCAAAGTGGGTCATTAATATCACTGTCCGCCAGAGTCGTGCCTAGACGAGCAAGCTCATCAGCTTCGCAGTTACCCCGTATATGGCAGTGAACGGAAACCCACACAATATGTGCTGGGTATATCTTAGTCATCTCGTTATGAGATCGGTGGCATTCCACAGCTGCCCTTGAAGTTAGCGACGTTTTCCATAGGACTTTAATAGCCGCCTGGCTGGCAGAGAAAATAACGGTCATTATTGAACTGTGGCCGATGTAACGATGTTTCCATTTCCGGATTAAATTTAGTCTAATGCCACTTGCTTAACATATATGTCTACCGAGAGGAAATTTAGTGGCGCACTAAGCGCTCTAGTTAATTTTTATATCCCCGGTTTTTAACAGAGAGGTTACCTGTCTATTTTCTTAATACTTACTTTCTTGGCGAGATCATCCCACCAGGAAATAGGTCAAAAGCTCCTTTGGATGACTCGATCTGAGGCGGTGTTTTTGAGGTTTATATTATTGTTCATATATGTCTCCGGAGCTCGGCAAGACAAGCGCGACAAACTCGGTATTTTGAGGGAAAACGGGATCGTCGACTAGGGTAGTCCGCTCTGTCATAGCAAGACCAATTATACCTCCCAAGGTGGCCCGGTAACATTACAGAAGCCCTTGACCCGGTAACATTACAAAAGCCCCCTGATTGCAAACCATTTTATTGTCATGGTAGCGCTTAGCACCCTGGATTTGGGGGATTTGGGGGCAGATGGAATGTGGAATGATGGGACTAAAAGGTAACAGGGAGGGCGAGGGGAACGAAAGAAGAGCGTTAGTGCGATTATCTAAGCATGAAGGCCTGTAGGAATCTCCGACACGAAGCCAAGGTATCCCACAATCCGAGAGCCACCCAAACCCCATGAAAAGCTTCTTTCTTAGTTCATGGCTGGGAATTCAAAGCCAACATTTAACCCTCTACCCCACGGCAAGGAGACCGCAAAAGGCTGCAGTCCTATTAGTCTTAACCTCAGTTTTAGATTAATAATTTGCATTATGGATTTTAGTTTGTATAATTTCATATTTGTGCTTATAAAAATTTACTTATAAATTTACTCAAATAAATCTAATATATCAAATACTAGCGTTCTGCTCATTACCTCATTTAGCTTGAACTCTAAATTCAATTGCGTTCAGCCTGAAAGTATGCATAGAAGAGTTATAATACATTTGCTCGCTTTATAATTCGTTACGAGTATTTACGTGGATAAAAAAATGGTGGGATCCCGTGTGTGACATGTTGTACATGTACATACAAGTAAATAAATAAAACTTAGTAGAAACTTAAAGTATTATAATTACCATTTCATTTATTTTCCAACCACTTTTGCGCTCTACGCTTTATGCACTTAATATTCTTAATTCCAAATCCATTATCCTTTCTCTCCTTCAACTCCATATTCGCCTTTTCATCATCATCTGCATTCTAGCTGAAAGTGTAAATACCTACTACTTACACAAACACTTCATTCGCATTAAGTTTAGTGTCAACAAAATGATAAAATGGCCCGATATTCTACTTATATATTCAAAGCTGAATATTTTATTTGTTTGTAAATATAATACGTAGGAACTACAATAAGAAAAAACAACAGTTGCAGCAAAACAAAAGCTTCTAATAACAATAAGGACTTAAACTCATTTAATAGTCGCTTATTAGTTGAAACTAGCTAGAGCGAATAGCGACTAATATTTATAATGTAGGTGTGTGTGTGTGTGTGTGTGATAAGTACGATGATGGAGGTGGTGGTGGTGGTGGTGACCTTTCAAGCTATACTTGCAAATCTACGAATGTACTTGGCTTACAACTAAATACATGATTGTAAATATACAACGCATTAAATACATTCTATGCAGTGTTGCCAGATGCTAAAATTCTTCAAAGTCCAGATAATACTTCCAAAAATATCTGAAAAGAAAACACTAGAACTGTGTAACAAAATTTGTTCATTGGAAATATCTTTTTTAGAGGATTTTATGTAAAAAAAACTGCAATACACGGGAACTTTCATTAGTCGTTGCGTCTGGTAGCCATTGTAAAAGGTTTTGATATCGAAACACGAATAACTTTTTAGCAAAAAGTGGTAAGGAATCTACTGAAAGAATGATTTGAATTATTACCTTGAACTGTATTATAAATTTGACTAACGAAAAACGACGGAAAGCAAGTAGAGAAAATGAAAAGAAAAATTTGAAATGATATTTTCCAAATAAATTCGTGAAGCGCAGAAATAAGTTATAAATTAGAAATTTCCAAAGTTCTCTTGAAAAACATGCTTCAGATTCAAATAAGTTTGAGCTATGGAATGATGACTACTACTAGGTGGATTCAAAAAAGTTTCTATTACATTAACAACAGTTTTACATTTTTTTAATCGAATTGAAAATATTTTTTTCTGTTTGTTTTATTAATTATTTTCTTTGTTTGGGAACTGAATCAATTGTCAATTGGCTTTGACAATCGGTAAGCAAAGACAAAAACAAAATACATGCAAATTTTGTTTTTTGTTCGAATAACACCACCTTAGAGGAATTCACTACGATATGTATTACTTAATCTTTTTAACGTATTTCACTTTAAATTAACTGGTTTTTAATAAAAATGAAATAGTTTGATTTCCTGAAAATTTCTCTTTTTGAAGGTTAAACTTTTTTTGCTAAAAAAATTTCGAAATTTACACTTTTATGTAAAAAAAAATCTGTAAAGACAAAAAAGGTTCAAGGCATGTAAATTGTACTTTTAAACTATTTTAATAAATCTTTTATTAAAAAATCACCTTTATCATGGCCCTAATGGCCATAGTTTTTTGTACTTATATAAAGAATGCTACTTAAGATGGCGGTGGTAAGCGAAATTTCGTTTTTATCTATTCAAGTTTATCTCAAAAAAAAAAAAAAAAAAAAAAAAAATCTCTCCATATTTGCTTTTGATACTGACAGTGTGAATATATTCGAAATAATTCTTTTTAAATGGACGAAAAAATGTATATTTATATTTAATTTTATATTTTCTTTAAATTTTAAATAATTATTTTCATGGCACAAGTTTTCTGATAACTTTAGTAGATATTTAAATCTTCACCTCTGACAACACTAATTGTGAAGTAAGAAATTTGAATTGTTGACTTCATGAAAAAATAAAATTTTTTTTTTTATGATATTTATGATATCGCTTTGATTTTTATTTATCGTTTTACTTCTAGAATATAAGTTTTTTATAGTAAGTTTACAAATAAAATTATTACTAAAATTTGGTTTTGAATCCGCTTTTTCGCCTCTTGAATTTATGTGGAAAAATCCAGGCTACTCTTTTCGCCCGAAATTAGTATTGCCGTTGAGCGAAAAATATGTTTGAAAGCGAAAAATTTTCAGCCGAAATTTATAATAATGGAAAAGTGAAAAGTGAAACATTTCGGGCGAAAGTGAAACTGCGGATAAGCCTAATTGTTGTTACTTAGTTAAAATAAAATAACTTGATTTTTCAATAATCTCTTCTCTTGGATACCGTTTGTTATTTGAGAATTTACAGGTTTTTTGAGAAAAAAAGAGTCTGGCAACACCGGTAATAGCATACCACATTGCTAGCCTTATGGCATAGCGTTGTTATCGCAGTAATTATCATTGTTGTTGTTGTTGTTTTTGTTGTTGTTGTTGTGCACAATTTATATTCGCGCTAATACCAATTGTAAGCAGTATTAACAAGGATTTAGTTTTGCTAAGATACTCTCTCTTATTTACGCATGTATGTATGTATGTATGTATGTATGTGGGTATGCGGGTATGCGGGTATTTGTGTATTTCTATTTGCTATTATTGTTTCCTTTTCCCTTCCATAGCCGCTACGTACTCTGAGCTTCTTGTCGCTTCGGCGATTAACGAGTTGTTTCCAGATCAAAATGGAACCCTTACGCAACTCCAACCTCTGGTCTTCAATCCCGCAACTTACATTAAATTCCTGTAAAATGTTTCTATTTTAAATTTTGCTCCGTCATGGCAGTTAAATCTTCACTTGTGCGAATCTTGTCACAAACTACAAATATTGAAGTGCATACCTACTGCCACAGTTAAAGTGCCCACCACCAACCCCAAACAATTTGGTTGCGTTCAACCGCGTACAACACCCGCACACATCCTGCCACAATTTGTAGCCTTCCTTTAGTTAGCATGAATTAGAATTTTCTTTAATAAAGTGTCTATCGAAAAAGTGAATCAACAGCTCTGAATATGAAGTGTTGTTTATTTACACCATTTTCCGTTGTTTTTGATGTCTAAGTAAGCGTATTAATTTAATTACATTCAACAAATTACAATTGTATATTATATAAATACATAATGCGTTCATTGTTATCTATTGTATGTATATACATAAGTATGTAGGTATTTAAGGGTGCAACTTGGTACACGACCTCCCACTGGCTGCCCTGCAATCGAATACATTTAGGTTTGGGTGTGAAAAAGTAACAAAATATCAAATACGCAATTTATGTGGGTTGTTCATTATAACTTAAAAAGTGTATGGTTGATATTGGTGGTTTTTGCGCCCAGTAACTTGGACATGAAAATTTCGGCGGATTGTGAAATAAAAAAAAAAAAATCAATACATTTTTCAATCAAATAAATTTTTTTTTTTTTAATAAAACATTTGAAAAAGAGCAAGAAATTATAAAATAATTTTTTCTTCACACGTACAGTGCCTCACAGCTTAATTCATCCATTTTTTTACAATGGACCCGTTTTAATGTACTCGACTAGCAGAAGAACGCTCCAACTCGTATAAAATTTCCTTCAGTTGTAAAAGCAACCCTGGTAGCATCTTTCATGTAAGTTGCGATTGGTTTAGTGCTATTTACGAACGGAAAATAGTTGTGCTGGCAATTTTTAGATTTATGTAGTTATATGTATATTTATAAAATACCATGCAAATAAAAACGGATTATGTGTTAAACTGAAATTCCCGACTTATTTTCATTCACAATAGCGCAAGTTTTTTCACTTCCCAACACTAAATCTCAGGTCGGATATCATTTAGCCGAGTTGGTACGACTCGCATATTTTTCCGACTCAGTGTTGTTGCTTTACATGCAATTTATTAACTAGGTTACAAAGAAACGGACAAAATATTGACAATATTTTTCGTGGTAAATTTGTATACCCAAGTGCAGTGGTGCACGGGATATTATAAATTTTATTTACCTAACGGTTGTTTTTAACAACATAAAGCAAGGGAGATAGATATAGACCTATACAGATATACCAAAATTCTTAGAATCAATAGCGAAATCGATTAAGCCATGTCTGTCTGTTCATCCGTCCGTCCGTCCGTCCGCCCGTAATTCCGATAACTCGCGTAAATATTGAGTTATCTCAATAAAATTTGGTATACCCATTGCTCTGGATCCAAGCTACTTTGGTATTGCAAATGACCGAAATTGGATAATAACCACGCCTACATAACGGTGGTATGTGATACCTGAGTTTAAAAAAGAAATACGTGTGTACATTTTTTTTTTTTTTTTTTTGATAATGGGCGCGGCCCGCCAACTTTATAAGAAACGGTTTATCTCCGAAACTACACACTTGCCCAAACTCTGCAAGTCAGTAAGAAAAATTTTGAAAATTTTTAAAATCAGACGAAAACCACACCCATTTACAAAAATCTAAAAATAAAAAGAAAAAAAACGCGATATTTACTTCAGCAGTAAATACAAAATCACGCAAATTTAATGTGAAGGATAATAAAAAATACACCGAATCAAAAACATTCGTAGCAAATAAGTATATGTCGGGAATGACCTAATTTGGTGCACACAGAAGTCAATAAGTAAAATTACAAAAATTGCAAAAATCGCACCCAAAGCACTCGCACCTCTCATATAACGGTAATTTTTAAAAATAAAATTTTCTTAAATTTAATATGCGTCCACCTTTTGACTTGACTATATACCCTTTAGAAGTGAGAAAATGAGTTGCATTTCGAATGTATTTTGTTACACTCGCGTTGCATTTGTGACCTGTCGTATGGAGCACATAACATTGGCACATTGCTGGTTCTGCACCAACTAGATGTGTTCTCCGAACGGCAAATAATTTTTGTGAAAAGTTTTGTTGATGGCAAAAATTCGTTCAGTGGTTTGTCATTGCTTGTCGAGTGGCGACCGCCGTTAGAAGTAATTTTTCATTTTTAATTTTTAATGCTACTTGCCTCGGCCAGGAGTCTGGGGCATGCCGAATGAAGCGCGCATACGCTAAACACTCGGCTACGGCAGCTATCACAACATACATGTCAAATAAGCATATACAAATTTAAACTGCGCAGATTTTGAACAGGGTTTTATGTAGAGAATGACCGAACTTCGGCTTCCGCTTCGGCCATGTTCAATCAATAAAGCTCGCTTCCGGTTCGGTTCGGCTTCGGCAAACAAAAAGCCGTACTATGGTTGAACTTTTGTAACGTTTTATTAATATAAAAATTATATAAAGTTTTACTTTTAATATGATTCTTAATAAAAAGTCAAACAAACCGTTCGGATTTATATGATTGCGATATGATTTGTAGTAATAATACTGAAAAAAATTATTCAATCCATAATGAATTGGACATTTTTTCAAAGAGCAGCCGCTTTCCAGAAATTGTGACATTTTTGAATACTTATATTTACTGTTGGAAAAAATTGTTTTAGAATATCTACCTGCTTCTAACTTTATATTTTTATTTCTACAAAAATGGTTACATTTGTTTAGGTGATGAACTGAAATGGATGTGATTTAATTGAATGCATGTACATTAGACTGGCCGTACAATTTTTTTTTTGGAAATTTAAATTTTATTTTTTTTTTAAATGTGTATTTTGATATAAAAACAAACTTCAGAGAATTTCAACCAAATCCAATAATGCCTAGTGGTGCCTAGTTGACCTTGAAGTTTGGTATCAGAAAAAGTTTTTTTTTCTTAGCACAGTGAAATTTATTACATTATTATTTACAATTCACATAATCAAATCGATGTAGATTTGCTAAAATTGCTACTTGCTGCAAACAGCAAGTCAAGATGATGAGAAATAAGTCATAACATGCTGCAACAAACAGAGGATGAACCAACCGTGCGAAAGCAAAGTCAACCACCTCGTGGTAATATCCAGTTTATTGACGATAGAATGCTCGCAAGTATAGACAAGTGTCAAATTAGTACTAGAGATGCCATGCATTCAATTAGTGCAACTGCATCTGCGTTATTGCGTAAGATTCAAGAAGTCAGTCCCAACTCCACATCAATAACATTAGATGATTTAGTGCTCAATCGAACCACTATTCAGACAATGCGGAGAGATTACCGCCGCAAGCAAGGTCAACAGATTGTGGATAGTTTCAATGTAAATACTAAAATATTAATTTTTGTGAATACTGTTGTGAAGTTGTTTGTTATTTATTTGTATTTGTCCTTCACTGGGATGGCGAATTAAAAAGCTTTCGTAACATTTGTATATTTTTAACGCGCATTTACGTGCCATATTGGTTTGGATGTGTCAAAGCTGTGAACGCTCCAAGGCAAGATTTGCAACTTATAAATTATGTAATTGCATATTATAATCCAAATATTTCCAGCATTTTGTTAAAAAAAAAATTATTAATCATTTATGGTATTTGAGTGAAGAAGCTGTTGCTCTGTCTTTCTTCGATGAGCAAATCCCTTCCCATATAAAATTAAAAATGGTTAATGCCCTTGGCAACATTGAGGAATCATATGAAGAAGATATTCCGAAAAAAATTAAAGCGACAATAGGAGATGTCAGAGAATATGCTGAAAAAAATGTTAGCGATTTCGTATCGGCAAGAACAAGACGATTTTTCACTCGATTGCAAATTGATTGGAGTTTCTTGCAATCAGGCATCACTAGGCATTATTGGATTTGGATGAAATTTTCTGAAGTTTGTTTTTATATCAAAATACACATTTAAAAAAAAAAAAAATTTAAATTTCCAAAAAAAAAAAAAAATTCATGCACCGTGCGGCCAGTCTCATGTACATAGCGTTAAAATATCAATTGATTTTTGCTTATTTATTATTTTAGACCTTGGAAATATTCGTTATGTCTTGGACTTCCAAAAAACAAAATAGGCCTCGTGAGCGCAGTATAACTAGAATGTAGGAAATCTTAGATCCATTATATTGTTGTACTTAAAGCATATAATTCAAAAATTTCCAATTCAATTTCTATTCCCATACGCATCGTCAATTTTTGTGCCCCCAGTAAACATTAAACATTCTCTGTGATTCAGCACTTTTTACCTATGTACCTCTGTGCTGCTTCTTCATCTCAATTTGTTACCCTAATTTTTCAACTGCCGTGAATTCCTTTGTGTATATCTGCGGTTATCAACTTAAAAGCATTGCATATTTTGCTGCATTATTGCCTTTTACTCCATCCATATACTTCTACCTGCTTCTGCTTCTTCTTCTTCTGCTTCTTCTGCTTCTTCTTGTTGTTGTATAGCTTCTGTGCGTTTTTGAAAACTCACTTCTAAAAATGATGACTATTAAGAGCTCGTCACTACAACCACAACACACTTCCGTGCTGAAAGAGACGTTCAATTTGGTCAAAGTGAGCAAAAGTTGGCAAAAGAGTTTCTTTGCTTAGTTGTCGCCGTTGGCGTTATGTTGTTGCTGTCTCTTGTTGCCACTTAAATTGTTCAGTTGTTTTCACGTTTTCGCATATTTTCGCTTGAATTTCTTTTGTCATTTTTGTTTGCTTGGCATTTGTTAGAGGTGCGCAGCAACACGTTGTATTTGTCAAATTTGTGTCACTAAGTTGCAGTGCCGGATAGTTTACGAGTATCCGCGAGCATTCAAAAAAAAAAAAAAAAAAAAAACAAAACAAAAAAAAAACGAAGCCTTGTAGCAAAAAGTGGATGATAGCAGGCAAAAATAAATGAATATCACACAAAATATTCATGCCAAGGCCAGCACTGCTGCTTGTAGTGAATACTAGTAGTAATAAAAAATAAAGCAAGAAAAGTGGACGAATGAAATGCAAAGCAGCTCAAGTAAAAGTGCACTGTGAAAACTGTTGATCCTTGTAAATGGCAAGATTTGGGGTGAATGTTGTTGCACAGCAGCACGGCTCGCACGCTGGCTAACATGAAATTGGAAAAATGGCAAAACAACCTAACGTTCGTCGTTTATGAATCAACCGCGAGTGAGTACAAATCTGTGGCAGTCTCGAATGCCATGTGACGCAGTGTTGCCGCCTTGGTAAAATTCTATTAAAAATTATGGATTTCACTTTCAATTAAATTTTTTTAGTATTTCCAAAGTTTCATTTGATATTTTTGATTTGAAGAAGTGAAGCTAGAACTAAAGCCTTCTAACAGGTAATAGCGACAGAGTAGCTTACTATGGTGCCTAAATTGGCGCGTCAAGCGTAGCGTTTTCTAACGTCAACGAGGGACAGCTCGCTCTATAACAAAACAACGGCGAGCAATTTTCAACGTTTTCTCATTCTTCGGAAATTCGTTGCTTGGTATTTTATGCTATTTATCTTTTCTTCTTTATCATTTTCATCGTTTTACTTTTGTCTTTCGCGTCTAACTTCAACACGTAACGCGCTGTCAAAATTGAAAATTCCATTTACTCGACGCTAGCGCCAGGTTATTGTAAGATGCTCCATACAAAGTGTATGGTCAGGAGAAGTTTTGACAGTTCGTTGACGCTTGACGCCCCATCCCAATACAGGTATACCTCTAAGTAAATATTTTTTTTTATTTTAAGAAACCGCTGAACTGTCAAATTTTGTTTACATTTTACCCAAGGCGAATCCATAAAAGGTGATGTTACTACAGCTGCTGATTTGATCTTTTTATTCTCCATATATGTGTGTAGTTTTTTTTTTTTTGCTTTTTTGTATGAGCTTTCAAAAGCCGTAAAAGCAAAAACACATTGGTAAATTTTGACAACCCTTACGCAAACGGAAAAACAAAACACACGGCGATTTTGTAGTTGTACTTGTAACACCACTTTATATGAATTCGCCTTGCATTTTACATTTCACCGTAATCCGGTGCGATTGATTAGTTTTTTGTGACTTTGTATTGACATTTAAGGCAACGAGAAAATCCAACAACTGTCAGTTGTGCTTGCCTGAATAAGAATACGATAAATTCAACTTAAATGTAGGCATTATGTGCGCATATAAAGTTTTGTGAGATTATTTGATTTATTTGTGAACTTGTGCGCGGTGGGAAATTCTTTTTCGGTGAAGGAATAAGACAAGCCTTATCTACATAACACTTTCATGATTTCGCATTAAAAAAAGTCTACCTACCACGGAATCAGTCTTCTACATATTTCATACACGATTATATCAAGCTTATTGTGCGAAAGATTGAAGCCAACCGTCAACGAACTAATTGGACCATATCACTGTCGCTTTAGGTCTGGAAAGAGTACCATTGATATGAAATTCACGATACGTCAAATCTTGGAAAAGATCCCAGAGAAGAAAATCGACTCACACACACATTGAGCAACAGCACCAGCTCCGTCAGAATTGGGAAGGACCTCTCCGAGCCGTTGGAAACCAAACGGGGTATCAGACAGTGAGACTCCCTATCGTATGACTTCTTTAACCTCATCCTGGCAGAGATAATTCGAGCTGCACAATTAAACCGGTCAGACACTATCTTTTATAAAATTGTCACTATTAAAAGATACAATTCTGGGAATCAGCATTAATGCTAACAATAATGTAAGCCTCGATACCTAATGGATTATCTCCAATTTCAGCCTTTTTCCGCCTATATCTAGCTTTTTTATTTTTGCCAGGAAATTTTAGCCCTTTCTTAGAATTATTTAGCTTTCATTCAGCTTTCTTTTTGTGCTGTTAAACGAAATATTTTTGATTACTTAATTAATGAAAACCTTAAAATCGATACTAATAAAATAAAATAAACTAACGATATGCAATGGACAAAGTTATACTTATATTAGTGTCATGATTTCATAATTGAAAAAAATCTCTATCAAATAATGAACATATCTGATATGTACATATAAAGCCACTGAAATTTATCGGATGATGAAGATATAATTATCGATTTACTAATATATGAATTAATTCTACGTGTGAACAAACTACTTGACATCAAAGGCGAATTTATATAAAGTGGTGTCAAAAGGACAGCTGATAAGACTTTTTTCATTTAAATTCCCCTTACATTTGTGTAGGGAATGTCAAAATAGATATTTGCCTAATATAAAACTTTTGATTTTGTAATTAAAAAATTGTTTACACTGGCGAGCAAAGCCGGTCGAAGATGATCATTTTGTAATAAAAGGTTTTTAGTTAATTTTATTTTGCTTCGTTAATTTTATATATAAAAATATAGTTCATACTATAACAAAAGCCAGGTAAATGATGTTTTAGAATATAATACACAATTTATAAAAACTCAAAAACTTGTCGTAAAAACTTTTTAAATTTTTTAGAAGGATGTTTAGAAATTTTTTAGGTATGTACTTTTTTAGCCAATTTAGTTTGACATGGCTTGAAACTACAATTAATTTTTTATAATTTTAGCCTTGGAAACTTTATTTAAATTAAATCAGCTATAAAACTTCATTCTCGAAAAATTTCTAAACTCTTTTCTAAACAATTTTAAAATTTTTGAGCTTTCTTATTTAGTTTGAAATATTAATTAACATGGTTTTGCTATAGTATTTGTGTGTACATAAAATTAGCAACAAAAAAAAAACAAAAAAATATCAGAAGTAACCTTAGTAATATTGTAATAAACGTCACCATTCGGCCGCTTTTGGAATTTAGGGTTAAAACCACCCTACCCAAATCTTAAAACCGTAGGACTATCTTGTGCTACTGAATATACTATGCATGTTGAATTAAAATTTTGCGGCTACGACCATGTTGTTTGCATGGTAGAAAATGCTCCAGCCATTGAAAGTTTTCAGCACAGTACCCGGTAGTGGTGGCAGAGGAAGAGAAAGGCCTCCTCTATGTTGGAAGGACTAGGTGGATGGATAAGGAATTGGCTTTGCTTGTGGCCTCTAATTGCCACCAGTTAGTAAGGCATAGGAAAGACTGGTCTGTCGAAATCGCCTAGGCGGTTTTAGAGACAATTAAGAAGAAGGCGCCGAACGCGAAGCATAGAGCTGGGTAACTATCATATTTTTGCGTGCGCTGAAATCAGCTATTGTAAATACACAGAATTATTTAACCTCACAAAATTGAATGAACGCGTGTGAATTGCAGATATCTATGAGTTTAATTAAGTACTGGTAAATGTGAAATAAGCTCGATGAATACTGGAAGTAATAAATACATATATTCCACTTTATAGATAACTAGCTGACCCGGCGAACATTGCTCCGCCTTAGAAGCAATAAATGAGCAGATTATTGATTTTATGAGTTTAAATTTTTTATTAGGATAATAAATATAAGCAAGTACCAAAAATCAATTATTGTAATGATTCTTTATTGGCCATGTATTTTAGTGCATAGGCTGCACTCTTCAGTGAAGCACCTTGTGATAGACGATATTTTTAGTTTTATTACTATGTGCAAGAACAAATAACGCAGCTGGTCTTCCGACCCTTGAACATGCCGCATATAATTGACCATGGGAAAAACATGGATTTTCTATATTTCGACCACAAACTTTCAAGGATTGGCCTTGTGATTTGTTAATGGTCATGGCGAATGCAAGACGGATCGGAAATTGAAGTCGTTTAAACTCAAACGGCATGTCGGTTGGGATCATCGGGATCCTCGGAATGAGAACTTTCTCACCTTCAAATTTTCCTTTGAGTATCGTCGCGTAAATCACATTGTTCATCAATTTACTTACCACCAAACGCGTTCCGTTGCACAGTTTTGGTGGGTTTATGTTTCGAAGCATGATTATTACGGAGCCAACCTTTAGTCGTAAATTATGCGGTGGTAAGCCAGGCACATCCAAGGAGTTTAAAAATTCAATTTAGTTGGTGCCATCATCTGCATTTGTTGCACAGTCAATAGATTTGAACGAATGTAGTGTACTAATTACCTCATTCTGAATTATGTAAACAATGAGTGCAATGGCTCAGGTGGGGGAGTCAATAATGGCAATTTCACTTTCCCGTTAAGGCAGCACAATCTTGGCGTTTCTCCGGAAAACTTCAATACTCGCAAACCACATCCATTGGCCCAATGCGAACGCTAGTATGCAAGCAGTAATCAGTGCTGCAATCATATCGAAACGCTGCTCGATTCAAATCAGTACTTGATAAATTTCTCCTTGTGCGTCGAAAATTATCAAGATGTTGATCTCTTAGGTTTGCTCGATGATTTCTCATAGCCAACCGAGCCTTTGCACGGACTGCCTCGCTTTGCTCTTGTGATTGAGAAGCACGAAGTCGAGCCATACTAAAGCGGCGCTCTTCACGTGCAATTTCTTGTACTTCTTCAGTCCTTTCATTCGCAACGTTTTGCATCCTAGTTGCATTACGGCTTTTTCGGGGAAGATTTGATCGTCTTGGACGCGGCATTTTAATGATAATAATACCGGCACAATATTTATAGACACTCGAAACAAACACAAAAACCGGTAAACTTCAAAATTTCTAACTGTCAATTTTTCACCCAACAAAATTCGTAAAAGTAAACAAAATACATGTTAATATTGGCAATTCACACCAATTACATGGATATTGCCCTTCTCCGCTAGATGTCACTACAATTTACATCGATATTACCTTTCGCCGCCAGAGTACATGCAAATTTTGATTTTCATACAAAAAAGCAAAAGCAAAATATATGAAGGGCGAAGAAAAAAAATCAAATTTACCGTTTTTTTTGTCGTCCCACGGTAACGGGATAAAAAGTATCTTATAACCTGCCCCTGCTTCTAAGCTACCTCCCCACCAATTTTCAGCCAAATCGGTTCAGCCGTTCTTGAGTTATAAGTGGTGTAACTAACACGACTTTCTTTTATATATATATATAGATAAATATTTATAAATTTTCCAGAAAATATGGAGGAGTAATTAATTGACGCGCGGTCGGAGCGTATGCGGTTCTCCACTGTAAAAGTTCGCATACATTCCGCAACAAATTATCGAGGGAGAAGCTGGGTAGCCGCCGATATTTATAAATCATGTGTGTGTATATTGAGATTAATTTAATTAAAAAAAAAAAAGAAATGCAATTCAGTGGAAATAGCTTCACAAAAAGGTCAGCCGGGGATGCTACTTCTGACGAATTACATTATGGACGCAATGCCATTTTTCAAAGACTAAAGACAAAAATACCATATTCGGAAGACCCGAAGGTAAATTTCTGGGAATTCAAATTTACATGTAGTCGCTGTGTACATGTGAGGGTGTATTAATTTACACCTCACTACATTTTTCACTTTTAGAGTTACTTTAAGATCATTTTTAGATATAAAATTCCGAGAAGGAAGCATGTGGTAGCAGTGAACATATCAAAATCGATATTTCTGGCAGTTAATGAAAAGAGGCTCCTTACTACTTCGAGCACAAAAAAGAGCTGGCGGCAAGAGAAATGGGATATCCAGAGATTCGGTGCTCTTTGTGATACTGTGCGTCAGTGCCCTGGTATTAAATCGTATGGGTCGACTTTTATAAAATTTTTGATTTATTCGAAGTCCGCAACGCTTTAATATATATATATTTTTTATTTTTAATAGTGCTGAAGAAAAGATATGCGTACTTATGTATATTTATTGAGTAGATGAATTATTGATTGCAAATTTTTGTGTTTACATAAAACTAGTTTATTGTATTTCTAGTAATCAAATAGGTTTGTTATAACCACTAACATCCACACAAATCTGCCAAATTCTCTCCATTCTTCTGGTAATGTCCGAATTTTGCTTCATCCTACTTTAAAGGTTATGACTATGGTTCTTATTTATCGTTGTAATAATAATAGTTTGGCGCTTTTATGTACGTTGTTCCACCAATCGGGGACTTAGTTCACATTCCTGCTTCGATCACTGGCTGCGTATTTTCCTGCCAAGTCTGAGGTTGTGATTTCAAACTCGGACAAAGTCTAGAAATAAATCATTTCTCATCATTTTCAAATAAAAACTGATCTTGAGCTCAAAAATTATTGTTGGTATTTTATTAAAAAAACTGCACCATTGTGAATGAGCCCTAAGAAAATAAATACATGGGAAGTTTCTATTTTACAACAAATCCGTTTTTACTTGCATATTATTTTTAAATACTTACTACATAAACCTAAAATTGCCAGCACAACTATTTTCTGTTTTTAAATCGCATGTTTCAAAAAAGATGCCTAAAGGGTTGTTTTTGGAACTAAAGGAATTTTTATCCGAGTTAGAGCGTTCTTTGGCTAGTCGGTTACAAAGAAACGGGCATATTGATAAAATAAAATTCCAAAAATACTGATTTATGTATATTGTGCTGCTGTATATTATTTTAGTTGATCCCTGAATGCAAAAAACCATTTAGCTGTTGTTTATTTGTTGCCCTCACAATTCATTTTCACGGTTCTAACAACCGTAACAAAGAACGTAGATTACAGGAAAATTTTGTAGAGCAAGAAAATTAAGTTCGTAAAAGAAACTTGCAGCAAATATACAGAAAAAGACTACCAATAGAAATTGAAGTCTTTAGAAATTAGTGACAATGCATTAAATATACCTTTTAACTAGGTCTTCTTCTTTATTCAGCTTGTAAAAAATTTTCATTTGCTTGCGAAATTTTTCACTAGCCCTATGAGGCTGACCAATTATATTCACCTCGTAACTGTCAACAATTTCTATTCCAATGTACTTTGCTACAACTTTCTGTTGTTTACTGATTGTTTACTGATCAATTTTGTTTGTATCTGTTTTTGTTACTAGGCTAACTTGAATAAATTTATTTAGGTGCAAAAATTTTCACTTTTTTATAACAGGCCCATTGTACATTTTACAACTAAAATTAATTAAAAAAAAAACTTTAATTCGGAAATACAACAGTCATTTGTATCGCAAATATTATACAACATTATTATATTTTGAACAAACAAGCATTGTTATATTTTATGTCATTGATGTGGAAAATATTTTTTTGACCGCCGCGGCAACACTGATTTGCCGCCCACACACAATTCGCTGCAATATTTGTCAAGCTCACTTGGGAAATCGTTAAAAGCACTTAAAAGGCCATTCGTACGAAGATAAAGGTGAAGTGGGTATTTAAGATTAAATTCCACCCCCCGCCCCCCCCCCCATGAAAAGGCTCAAGGCAAGATGAATGTAGAAAAAGTTAAAATCTACGTTGATTTTCACGTTCTTCGCATGGTTCGTGTTGGTTTTGCATTTATTGTGGGCTATCGGTCAGAGATTCAGTGACAATCATCACTGAGGTAGGCTATGCACAATCAGCTGGAGCAATCAGCTGCGTTTTGTTTCTTTTTTTGCTTCTTTGGCATTTTAGCTACTTGAGCATTCATTTTTTTTTTCGGTGCCTAATGCCACTTGGCTTCTATTAATCAATTGCCATATTTTCTGCTGCTTGGTCTTCTATGTGAATTACAAAATGACATTGAATTGCGCATGCATCTCAATTACGACCCTCAATGGAATTACAGTAGCCAAGCGATGTGCTGCCTCTGCAGTGCTGCTGGTGATTTTCATACAAAGAGGTCTAAAAATACTACTCCTTGTCCCACTTAGTCTTTTTTTTTTTGGAATGAACTTAGCTTTTACATTAAAGAAGTAATCAATTTTCCCCAATTTTTTATAAGGAAATTTCGGAAATAAAGCGCGCACAATATTGGTATTTAAAAGTAAATGCTGCTAATAAAAAAATTAGTTAGCTATGAAATGGGGTTAAGGTATAAAATTCTTTAATTTATTTTAAATTACTGTATGTTTGATATTTAAGTTATTACAGTAGAGTGTGCATTATATGATTTTTATATAAACGGAATGATTTTTATGTAAACAAAAACCCGCTGAATCCAAATGAATTACTGTTATCTTCCATTATCAGAGAAGTTCCTTTAAAGTTACATAATTATTTGATTAAAAACGGTATTTACCACGGAATAACGGGGTTTGATTTATAGGGAATATTTACCATTAACATTAGTAGGAATGGTAGGAATATTTTTTGTCTTATGAGATTTGCAAAAATTCCTTAATCTTGAAGTTCCCCTGGTTGTTTAAACTTTAGTGAGGTGAATAGGGATAACAGTGGCAACAATATATCGATCATCGAAATGTATTGTACATCGACATTTTTCGATATACATATCGGACGGCATTTCGTCGCTTGGTTATTTCGAAATTTCGAATTTGGAAAAAAAAACATTTTAAGATTTGGATTGTAATGTAAGCTTTTAGGGGAAACCATATAAAACGCATGTAATTGCCTGCTGGGGATTTCTCACACGCGTCCAATAAAATACGATAGTAGATATAACTGGTTTTTGTCTTAACTAGACTAAGGTAGATTAGTTTTTTCAAAATTCCTAGTTAATTACTATAATTAAGCTAATTATGTTTAAAATGAATATTTAATAAATAAATAATATAAATAATATTTAAGTTTTTAAGAGATTTTAAAAATTCTGCTCCAATATTGATTTTTTTTTTTGAAAAACTAGATTGCAGGTCTCTGGTAGATTTCTTTCGTTATTAGGTTTTCTCGATATAAAATAAAACGTAGTTTAGTTTGTAAGCAAAGAGAAATCTAAATTCCTGAAGGAAATTTATGCATTTGTGAAATTTTATCTATTTGAATTAGATGCACTTCTCTTTTTTGTACAACTGAAAAACTGCAATAGCGGCAGTTCAATGCACTAGAGATGTTAGTTTTCGAAAAATATCGATGCATCGACACATCGACTATTTATACATCGAGTAACACAACGATATTTTACCGGCATCATTAGACGTAACGAAACCAGACAGAGTTCAAAATGTTCACTACATTAAAATAGAATTTGAGGATTCTCTAGGCTCAAGCTATATTTTGATTCAATGTATTTTTTATAACGCCTCTGAAAATCTGGAATTTTCAGATGAAGAAAGGATTGAGGTGAACTGTGTATTTTTTGGAATAAAACCTTCTATTTATCTTAGATTACACGTTCGACTCATAAATCAACAAGAATACGAAAAGATCGTAACGAATGTAGTTTAGAAAAATTTGGAAGGAATGTCATTTCTAAATTGAAGCTGGTCGAATGTGGTTTGGAAACCTTCAGTTCAGGCAAACGAAAGTCTACTTACGTAGATTTGTTATCCGAAGGGAGTCTTTTTAAACTGACAGCTAAATTTTGAAACATTTTGGATACCCTAAATTTTTTTCTTTTTTTTTCTTTTTTGATAAATGGCGAGGGTCTATTAAGACTTACCGAACATTTTTCAATAATAATAAAAATAATAATAATTTGGCGCTTACACCATAGCTTGATGTTTGGCCAAACTTCTCCTACAATTTATGAAGTGCGTCCTCATGTTCTAACACAAATTGAGGGTCCTACAATTTTACGCCGACTCCGAGCGGCAAATGATTTTTGTGAGAAGTTTTTTCATGGCGCAAATTCAATCGAAGATTTGTCATTGTCTTCCTAGGTGTGAACAGCATAAGAAGAAAACTTTATCTATACTTTTTTTTTGGTGTTACTTGCCACAGCCAGGATTCGACCACAGTCTTGGCTACAACGGCCGCCAAATATCGATGGAAAAATAGTAAAGAATTATTTTAGAATAAAATCGTTCCACAGGACCTTAAATGAAAACTGAAAAAATAAAAAGTTTGTAACTTAATCTCAATCCTGTTTATTTGGTTTATGTATATGCTACTTTTTGAATTTTGAATAACGTCTTCCGTAAACATTATGAGTTCTATACAAAAAATTAGTGATTTTTAATCAATATTCCAAGTTTATAAACTTTTCTATTAATAATAATAATAAAGGTTTATTTTGTTGTTCAGAAATAAAAATTTTTTATATAGCGAGTTAAATTTTTGATTAAAAATATTGTGGTACACGCTTTTAAATGCTGAATTTTTCATTTCAAATATTTTTTATAAAAGCAAAAATATTTTTTTAGGCTTTATTGCGTTAAGCTTTGATTGAAACTGAGCTAAGCGAGAAGAAAGAAAGAGGGTGGGAGGGCGGCACCGCTTGATACTCCAAGATTGACAATTTACTAGTACTTCGTCTCTGTTTCCTTGGTGCATCCCATTTGCTTTTTTGTTCTCATTGCCTAGTGCTTTGCTGGATGACAGCCCAGCGGCGTTGACTGCGCGCCGAGTGCCTTTGAAGCCAAACCTCACCACGTGCATTCACTCGCCTTTGTCATGTCAAATGCAATACAATTTGCTTTTTGCTCGCATCAAAAGCGGGAAAACATCACATATATTATAAAAAAAAATTAAAAAAAAAATAGTACGAAAAAGTATTGAACCAGGGCACACTGCCAGCTGCAGATAAACGGCTGTTGCTTTTTAACGAACAAAGTTACGATTTTTACAAACATTTGTATTAAAAAGGAAAACAAACTTCAATCTCGTCGGTCCATTTCAAATGTTGGTCATAACTGTGGTGTTGTACTCTATACCCGCGCTCTTTTTAACTGCGTTGCTGAAAAGTATAAGTAACTGTCTCGATTTGTGTTGGATACAGTTATTAAATATATTTTCTTAGCTAATATAAAACATACCGCTATCATTAATTTTATTGCGATTAATAAATAAAAACGACTTTGCAATTTATAGCTAGTAACTTGAGCAGAGACACAAGGATTTAGCGCCATCATTTTTGATTAGCCACTCGTTGATAGTAGGGAAGAATTCTACCCCCGATATTTATATTTTATTTATACTTTCAAGAGCCTACATATCTGGACTCGCACGATACAAATTACATAGAAAGGGGCGTCTCTTCTTTTCGTGCTGCCAATTTTGATGAATAAGAATTGTAAAACCATCACAATATCATTCATGTATAAATAAATATTTAAAAAATGTAAAAGCAAGTAAATACCTTAACCGCGAACATGATACCCTAGTACCTGCATGAAGGATTTCCTAAATACTTGAATAAAGTATCGAGTGTTAACTCTAGCTAAAATTCCTATTTTCGGTGACAAGCTCGAATATTTCGAATGGTACGAGTATTTAGCGAATGCGGCGAACAATGCTGTGTTCCAATTGCTCAGTCGGTAGATTTTGGACTTTTTATCGCCACAAAAAACAAAAGACTAGAGGTGTGATATCACAGGATCTATGGGGCTAATTCACTGGTCCAAAGCAGGAAATTAATCTTTCACCAAATAAAAGCAGAGTTTCACGCTCTATGCCATCAAAATCAGGCCTCAGTCTTCTAACGATGCCAACAGTCATTGTAGCTGTTACTCGTACATGGTTTACATGGTTTTAGGCGAAGTAAAACTGACAACTGTCAGCTTGATAAATTTTGTCAGGTCATCAGCATAGGGCGGTTAATTGCAGACGGCAAACCAATTCGTGTCATGACGTGATAAAGGGCGCAGTTACGTTCTGATCAGTCCTATTTTTTTTTTGAAGAATATTGGGCTGATGATTCCAACCCGTTCGTTTTTGTTTGTCTGGTTGCAATGACAGCGTTTAAGCTTGTTCGGGTTATTGTTCAGTCCAAATACAACAATTTTAAGAATAGTAGTATATATGTAAATATTTCAGTAATGATAATTTTAGATAAACTTTGGGCCGCTGAACATGAAACTGTGGTTTATTTATTAATCCAAAGAAGCAGAGAGGACAGGTTTGCAGATATTACCAACAAAAAAAACTGCTGAATAGCAAAAACACTAACTTTCTATCTACATATTTTTTGAATCAAATCAAATTTTATTACGGGAATGTGGAGCGTTAAAGATTACTTCGGATTAACATTGTAAAAGTTAGTACGAAATTAACAAAAGCGGCCAATTTAAATTTCCGCTACATACATTCACTTTTTCAGTTGAAAATCTGCCAAATACTTATACATTGCACGGTGCAATAACTAGAGTATCATATTTTACATGGCTTGGCTCTGCTGATTTTAAAATGGGGCTGAAGATTTTTCATGAGTTTTTTCCAACATACATAGGTTAACTCTTTGTTAATTTTCTCCATGACTGTTTTAAGATTCGAAATTCTTAAAATTTAGCTTAATTATTTATAAAATTATAAGAATTTTGATATCCATTTAGTTGACGCACATTGTACGCTTTGCAGGCTAGTTTTTTTTTTACAAAAGCAACGGAGTATCTCGACGTTAGACTAATTTGGGTACCGGGCCATAGTCACATTGCAGGGAACTGCATGGCTGGTGAGCTCGCTCGGCAGAGTACCCTGGAAGTTATTTCCCCTTGCAGTGAGAAGGTGGGGGCTCCTTTGGCTGCCCACGGACTTCTCTTGGACAGATGGGCTCTCTGTCGTCTCAGCGAGCGCTGGGAAATTGCCACGACATGCAGAATTGCAAGGACCCTCTGGCTGAGAGTGGATAATGGGCGCTCAAAGGAGCTGAGGTTGCTTACTAAGCGGCAACTCTCGATCCTCGTAGGTGTTTTGACTGGGCATTGTCCGTTGGGTATTCATGCGGTTAGGCTGAAGATAGTCTCTGACCCTTTCTGCCGCAGCTGTATGGAGGAGGATGAGGTGGATTCATTTTTTCATTTTCTGCTCAGCTGCTCTGCCTTTGCGAGACTGAGGTTCAAGTACCTAGGCTCGTACTTCTTTAGGACTCCAGAAGAGCTTTCTGGGGTTGGAGATTGATAATTTGCGCGACTTCATTCGTGGCACGCAACTTTTCTCAGGTTAATCTTTCCTGACTTTTCCGATTCACTTTACCGTTCATAAAACAGGTGGTATCACAATGGACTCCTGCTATGTGTAAGTGAGTTCCCATTGCGGGAACTTTCACAGTAACCTAACCTAACTTAACATATAGTAAGTTCTGTTTTTTTTTTTTTTTTTGTATTTGATGTTCTTCTTGTAACAACCTTCGCATAGCTTACGCCCTTTTTTATTATCTAGCACTTCCACTTTAGAACGTTTGGCTAGTTTTGAAAGTAATGAGGAGAATCACGATGATTTTAGATTTCCTTTGCATGTCAGCATATACGACTTCACAAGTGTCGAAGCCGTTGGTGCAAAAAAAATCTTCCTCTTCACTTTTGTTTCGCTTGCGACATTGGATCGATTTCGATATAAATTATGTAGACATTGGGGGCAGAAATGTCGATAACGTTCAAAAATTCTGCCATCGGCCAGCGGAAAATTCGACCTTTGCAGCTATAGCACTTTACGAAATCATATGGGTAAAATTCTACCCATAATGTAAGAAGTGGTTCTTAAGAATCGCCGTGTTCGTTACAAAGTGCTCAAACGTAGTTAATTTTGTTCGAAAACAGCTCTGTAACAAATTCATTCAGTTGCAGCACGATTGAAGCTGTTTATATTGATTAAATATTTTTTCGTGCAAACTACTTACTCTAATTGACTTAGTTAGTAAGAGGAAAATGAGCATAATCGCTGAACCAAATTTTTGATAGAAAACAGTGCATCGACCTCCAGCTTTTCGAGAGCTAAAATACTGTAATTATGCTGAACTAAGGGTTTCCAAAAAATAAAAAAAAAATACCATCAAAGTTTGACAGATGCACGTGTGGTCGGTTTTAAAATCCCTACTAAAAATGTAACACTAATTTAACTCAATTAACTATCTGATTTTGAGTGTCCCATGCCGGCGCTTTGGTGTCCCTTTAACTCATTTGTTTGTCACTGCAGTTATTTTTTTTTTTTTGGTAGATATGTGTGCATTTCAACTTTTATCATCTCCCATTTTGCTATCATTTGCAGATATTACATGGAGCGAAAGATTTTTCAACATTTGCTGGAATTGAAGTCGCTACAAATACGCTCCACAAAACTGAACGAGGCAGTGCTGGTGAAGCGCGCCGTCGATGATTATCACAAATCATGTGCAGCACTTGGCGGTGAGACCGGTACGCGCTTACGGCGCTATCCATTCAGTGATTACTCATTCAAGAATTTTGAATTGTTCCTCTACGAAACACTGAAAGCGCTACAGAAGCCAGGCACTTATAATTTTCAGAATATCAATGAGGTTTACGAGGAGGTAAGTAGTGCGCTGAAAAAACAAGATCCTATAGTTACTTACTTTATGTATGTATGTATGCTTGTATATAATGATTGACATGTGTTGCTTGTACGCTTCCGACTGAGGGTTATTGAAAATTATTCGTACTTTATATGCAAAATGCTCGAAGCGGCGAACAGCAAAGTGGTAGTGTGTAATAAATAAAAATTTTATTTACAAACTTTTAGGCGGAGCGACGCTTGAGTCCCGATTACAACGCATACGAGAAGGCTTTACAATGCACCACAAAGACCCACCGTTGCCTACATGCTGCGCACGCATACACTGGCATTCCATGTGCTGCTTATAGTAAGTGGAAATTTACTTCATAGTTACTTGTTAAATACATATATATTTGGTTACACATACACACCTACACAAATGCAAATATGCATATGCGCGCGGCCATATCTATGCTTGTAAGTTAAGTTAAAAAACTTTGGTGATGGTTTTATGAGCTGTAAAATCGAATGGCAAATTTGTATGCAGATGGTGAAATTAACTAGAACTGAAAGGGTTGCCACATTATCGATGCTGTGAAACTTTTCACTCTCTCAACTCTGCAGGAATCACAGAGTTTCTTGGAAGATGTACGCGCTACAGTTAGTGCAT
>OX639993.1:185303921-185450076 GCA_951828415.1 Anomoia purmunda | reverse complement strand
GGCCCCAGGTTCAAATTCTGGCCGGGGCAAATAACACCAAAAATTATAGAAACAGTTTTTTCTAATAACGTTCGCCCCTCGGCAGGCAATGGCAAACATACGAGTGCATTTCTGTCATGAAAAAACTACTCACAAAAAAACACTCGCCGTTCGGAGTAGGCGTAAAACAGTAGGTCTCTCAATTTGCGTTAAACCATCAAGACGCACACCACGAATTGTAGGGAGAAGTTTGGTCAAAATCGTTTAAGCGGTTATTAGCGCCAATTAGATAAATAAAAAAAAAAGTACACTAGTATATAGGAAGTACAACCGTATGAATTAACTTCATTTACACAAACACAATAAATGGAATTCAAACTAGAATGCAATTAATGCCATATATGTACATATGCTGCTCGCATTCATAATGGGGCAGTCAGTTTATAATTCACAAAAGTAACAAATAAATAAAAACTAATGCTTTGTCGATTCCCCTTTGAGTTTTGTTACCTCCTGTAAGCGCCGTGGGCACACTTTAAATGCGTTTTTGACGATAGCTAGGTTACATTTTCCCCCATTCCTTCAATACTGCTGGATTTAACTTTTACTTACTGTTCACTTATCTTGTTGCAAATTTTCGTATGAAGTTTATCGGGAGACTGAGCAGCAGTAGCTAAAAATTTTGGACAATTGTATAGTAACTAATTTTATTTATTTATTTATTTATTTATTCAATAATAATTCTGAGCATTCCACGACGTGTGCTTAGTGTCGGTTGCCTTGGTAAAAAATTATCACGAATACTAAGCTTTTCTGCACTGCTGTGAACATTTTATTTTAAAATTTCAATAACCGTTTGCCATCGATAATGTGTACTTTACCGACGGCAGTCCCCCACATGTAACCCCATATCGTTATTGAGTCGCGGCCGTATTTTCATACTAATATTTGTATCTCCCAATTATTTTCTAGGCTTTCTCCACATAAAACGCCTGCCATCTTTTCCAAAAATATTTTTTTTGGCTTCATCTATAAATAAAACCTAGAATACATATATATATGTAAATTATGGTGAGGTTTTGAATTCTCACATTCTCATACTGGTACTTTTTGCTAAAATGAGTTGCTTTCGACGAGGCATCCTGGTATAAAATTTGTTTTTTTTAAACGACGAACGGTTTCCTCTTTTAATTGTTTTTGCAAATCTACAGCAGATAAATTGGGATTTTATTTTATTAAAGGAAGTAAATATAAATCTAAATTGATTTTTGATCACGCACGTTCCTCTTTCTTTATACGTTTTAACAATATTATGGACAGTAGACTTTTTTTTTGCCAAAAATGTCACTGATTTCTCCAATTGACTTTTTGTTTTTGTAGTTTTTTTTACAACCAAACAATAATTTGATGAGCTCAAGGCAAGTTTTTAATAGTAAGAATTATAGAAAAAACAGCAATGGTAGAAGCTATAGCTTTTTCGGAGATCACCACATCTCCTCATCAGACTGCTTGCGGGGATTCGAACTCACGTCCCCTAACTTATACTCATTAAGACGAGATGAGCCAAGTAAGTTGTGTATGCTGTTATTGCTTTTTCTTTTCTTCATCTTTTTGCAAACACAATTTCAAGTACGGCAGCCTGTGTGGCTGCTGTTTGCCGCATTTCTGAAACATGATGTGAATTTGTCAACTGTCACTGAAACACTACTGAAAATATTCAATATGGGATTTTTACTCTTCATATGTACCAGCTACCCAGTACCAGGTACCCAGCTTTCGAATTCTAACTGCGCCATTTTGAGTGTGAGCAGCATATACGATATTAATTGCATTCTTATTCAGGTTCTTGTTATTGTTTTAGTTTTAATGAAATTAATTCATAAATTAAGATTAGAACTAATTAAATAAAAATGAAAAAAATTATTTTATTATTAAAGTTTAGGTACGGCTTATGGTTGCCGAGCGGTTGCGACAACTAAGCAAATGCGAGCACGCGAGACGAAGACGCGAACGCCATGAAAGTGGGTAAACTAGTAGTACTCTTAAACTGAAACAGTGGCGAATTATTCAGCAAAAAGGTAACCGATGAAGCAGTGGATGGAGCTAAGAAAATCTAAGTAGTTAAATTGGGCCACGCGGTAAAGCTACGCATAACTTCATAGAAGCGGTAGCGTGCCCTGGAACCCACTCCATACCCATCACCTATGCAGTGCGGCTTTGGAACCAGTCCTTTCACACCACCTGTCCAACTCGAAATATAGTGCGTTAATTGCGGCTTGGAATCTAGTACTTGGAACATTAGTTCTTTCAGATAGATTGCCTAACAGGAAATCTATCGATAGGGCTGAACGGAATCCCGCCAATTCCGACTGCCTCAGTAGAGATGAAGGGCTGTTTCTTTTTTTCTTTTGATGCAAAAGTGGCAGAAGTGCCGCGGTACAAGGCATAAAACTGCCAATTCGAAGAACAGATAATGATGCAACCTCGCTCGGATTGCATCAGAACTGAAACGGACGTAGAGCTTAGTGCTCAAATCACCTCTCGAGACGAAATACTTGATGGTAGTACCGGGAGGATTGGTACTTAGACGGTAGACGGTTTAGTTCAGGTCCAAGTCGCACACTGACGTTTTTGGGGGCTTGGCTTTCGATGCGTTCTCCTTGTAAAAAAAAAGGTCGTCCCCTTTTTGTGAACGGAAGTAATAAGTTTAATCTGAATATGATGAAATTTTTTGACCACTTTTCTTTTGGTTTGGAGCACATAGACTAAATTATAACATTTTCCAACAGGACGGCAGTCACTGAGGGAAACATTTGTTGAATGCGTTATTTCTCGAAATAGGGCAGTCGATTTGTCAATGCGATCGATCGATTTAACACGCCTAGCTCATTTTCTCTTAGGCTACGTGAAGCTATGTATTTCGAACAAACCGGAAACTTTGAAGTTAAGCGAATAAACCAAAAACTTTGAGCGCATTGGGCGACAACATTGTGCTAACTTTTGCCGAGATAGGCCTGTGGTCGCCCGAGAAATTAATTGAAAATTGGACCACGGATTACGTCATGTACGCGCTAGCTTTGATAGCCACATGCCCGAAATCAATCACACTATCAACATCAAATTATCTTTCTAATAAAGACCATTTTCAATTTGTAATAATGTAATATCACAATTTTATTTCAATTTAAGGTTCTATAGTTCTAAAAAAAAACACCCCTTGCATTTTCTGTCTGTTCATCGATGCTCACTTCGTTTTATGCTCTTTTGCAGAAATCAGCTGATCAGAATTGCCATATTAACCAACTATATAAACATAAGTGGTATCTTCGATTTCCAAATAGATCAAAAACAAAAAAGTTGAATTTTATGCTATAATGTTGAATAATACAACAACGGTTTTGTTTTATTATCCGGAATGTCGGAGAAGTCCCTTAAATCATCGCGAGCATACTCGCCTACCACTCTATTTTTCACTGCAATCGGATATACAGTTTGAAGATTTGAGTACTTTCCAGAATTTAACATGCACTTACTTTCGATAATCCCTACTTTTTCACTATCGTAGATATTTAAGTGTCACTTTTGGTGCAAATTTTATTTATTTCATTTGTTGTTTTACTTTCATTTCGTCGTTGTCACTCTCGCTCCTGTTTCTGCTGTCTTTCAGCCATCTATCTTTCTTTCAGAAAAATACGGTTTTCGCATTGTTATTGTCGCATTTTTTTCGTAGTTTCTTTTTAATTCATGTTCACATCGCGCGCGAATGGTATAATTTTTCAGCGCATCCCCCTGGGGTGACAAAATGCAACGACGCGCTTCTATTATAACGTTTTTTATTTTTATTTTTTGTTATTAAATTTTCTTTCTTTGCAGTGTTGCTAGTCGGATCTCGTGCTTCTTCATCTTTCGCTAACTTCACAGCCAGAATAGCAGTACTGCTTTATTTTAGCAACGGAAGTATCTTAACGATTTTTTTTGATTTTTTTTTGGTTTTTTTTTTGTTTTTTTTTTTTTGAAAGATTGCAACTTTCAGAGTAGCAGCCATGTGTGTGTGTGTGTGAATGTGTTTGCACAATTCGGAGCTGTTTGTGTAGATGGTGTGGTGGTTGGTATTTGCTGTTCTTTGGTTGTGCCAATGCGCAGTTAATGTAGCGGTTTGACGTTGTAAAGTTTGCATTAGTGCCCATGTCCGCATTCCAGAGAAATGGTGAATGAGTCTCCGCCGGCAGTGATGTGGCGTTTGACGTCCTGTACTTAAATATGTGAATTAAGTGATTGTGTGCATATATGTATGTATGTTTGTAGTAGAAGAGACAACCGTATGAGCGGCCACAGTCCGTAAAAGTAATTTATTTAATTTTTTTTAATGGAAAAAAACGAATTTCTTAGTGAAAATATTGCGAACGTAAAGTTAAAACCATCTACACACAAAAGTCGCCCTTTAAGTTTTTTGAAGCAGATATTGTGCAAAGAACATTTGAAAAGAAGTACCTATGAGCAGTATACGAAATCAATCAAAAAGGATTTGCTGGAACCGAAAATAACCGTTGTTTGGGTTTTTGCGTACCAAAAAGTCATTGGCAAGAATTCGTTTAAAACAAAACTCAAATATACCTAATTTTGAATTACATAATTTCCATTTAGAAATTTTCTTCTCATAATCATGGCATATACATATGTTCTATTGTGATATTTATTTTATCATTCAAAAGTAATCTTTACTCTTGGCTTTTTATTTTTTCGATCAAGTTTGATCTTTATTTTTTTTTTTTTATTTTTCGATCAAGTTTGAACGCTATTTTGCGATTCACATTTCTTAGATCAAAAATAATCATTTTTCTTGGATTTTTACTTTTCCGATCAAGTTTGATCGCCATTTTTGATCAGGTTTGATAGTTATTTTTGCATTTTCAGTTTTTCGATCAAAAATAACACGGTGTGACAAAAAAAAATGAATGGTACTTTTTTCGAAACATACCTCATTTTGTAGGTCTGGTCAGACATATAAAAACTGCATCCTCAGAATTTCCAATACACCCCAACATTTGAAGTTAGGGGCCAAAAACCCCTTTTTCATAGGTTAAGACACATATTGCTCAATAACTTTTGTATTATTTATCCGATTAACACGAATTTAGTGTCACTGTAAAGTAGACACTTTTCCGTTTCCAACAATGTATAAATTGTTTATATACCGTGACAAATGGCGAAACAATATCGAAAAATCAATTTTTTTTTTAATTTTTTCATCTTTAATAGCAGATTTTTCGAATAATCTGTTAACCAGTGCATATGTAATTTTAATTAAAATTAATCTCCTATCAATTCTGTCTTCAATGATATATACATTTTTTTTATTCGAGCAGGCGTTCCTCAATTTTTACTTTGATCAATTTTTACAGCGAAATATGCGCGCTACATTTTTTTGATTATGTTAGCTACGACCCAAACTTCTTCAAAGTGTATGTGCTATGTATATGACATTACAGTACTATACAAACGTGATAAAAGCTAGCCGTTCTTCGCTTAAGTACGAAAGAGATAAGTGGCCAAAGTGAAGTACCTTTCAAATTGGAGAGAAAAATATGTTGAGAACTCCACTTGTGGATCCTGAAGATAAAATTTTGCCACCACTGCACTTAAAACTGGGCTACATGAAGCAATTTGTTAAAAGGCTTAATGTAGACAGTGAAGCATTTCTCCATATAAAATCTTCATTTCCAAAATTAAGTGAGGCTAAAATAAAAGAAGGTAGTTCTGATATTATTTCTGTATGTTATGATTTATGCTTCATTTATTGGTTTTTATAATTGTAAGGCGTTTTTATTGGGCCTCAGACTCGCAAGCTAATGAAAGATACTGAATTTTCATTCAAACTAAGTCCGGTTGAACAAAGAGCCTGGAATAGCTTCCAATCTTTATGTACGAATTTTCTAGGCAACAAAAGGCGTGAGGACTACAAAGACGTCGTTCATGAGTTTCTGAATGCGTATTCAGCAATGGGATGTAGAATGCCCATCAAAATTCACTTACTCCACTCTCATTTGGACGTTTTTCCAGAGAATTTGGGCCAGCTCAGTGATGAACAAGGGGAGCGCATGCATCAGAAGATGGAAGCTATAGAGAGAAAGTTTTCGGAAAAAATATTGTTAATATGCTCTCGGAGTATTGCTGGTCTCTTAAACGGGATACAGATGATAGTTTGTGTAGAAGAAAAAGAGTTCGTAAACATTTTTAATTGACCAAAATGTATTTGTATGCTCATAAAAAAGTTTTTTTTTTTAGTTTTTCAATAAAGAAACGAATTACATTAGAAAAACCTCAACGGATCTTAAAAAAATATACCTCGTTGGAAACAAAATTAACAGGAAATTCTACACGTAAATCAAGCTATATCCACTGGTGAACAAAATAGTGGAAAAAACTGTGGCTCAAGATGGAATTTTTTTCCAAAAATTGAAATTTTTTGTGTGTTTCTTATATTTTTTCTCTGAATTTTCTGTCAAAAAAATAAGACATTTATAAATCGATAGAAGCGTCAAAATGTCTTCTTTCCAATAATACCAAAATCTTTTACATAGGGCGACCAAAAATAAAGTTATAGGCCAGGGGAGTATTGAAAATTCTGAGTATGCAGTTTTAGTCAGTGTGACTAGACCTACAAAATGAGGTATGTCTCGCAAAAAGTACTTTTTGACTGTAACACCGTGTAATTTTTATTCTGGGATTTTCATTTTTTTTGATCAAGTTTGGTCGTTATTTTTTACCTTTATTTTTCGATAAAGTTTGATCGCTATTTTGTTTTTTTTTTCGATAAAAAAATATTCGGTTTTCTTGGACTTAAAACTTTTCGATCATAATGAATCGATAATTTGTGGTATTTTTTTTTTGATCATAAAATATATTATTGTCGGCCAAAAATTTGTTGGCGTTTATTATGATCGAGAAATTGTGAATACAATTATGATCGAACAATTTTTTAAAGAACACCTGTTATTTTCGATCGATTAAAAAGGTATTATAAAATAACGATTGAAAGTAAAAGGTTCCTAAACAATTTCCGGCGAAATCAAAATGTATGTACCTGGAGCATGTTTAGCTTAAAAATTAAGTGATCAATGTACGTACAACATAGCTGGCCATTTATCGTGCTGTTACCCGAAATGCTTTGGGTTCGAACCTACGCCTGGGGACGTGACATCTAAAAATTAAACAAAAAAGGGCGCTTTACAAATAGCGCCCACCCATCAACAGGCAATAAGAAATCACCGAGTATACTTCTGTCATTAAAAATTCGCTTTACAAAAATCATCTGCTTTCGGCGTAAAAGTTTAGGTCCCTCAAATTGTTCTATATAAATCCTGGTATACCTTAGAGACTAGTAGCTAAATGTTTTTGCAGAGATATACCATGGGACTAGAAAAAGTTTGCTTGTTGGAGACTCTTAAGCCTTAAAAACAAAAAAAAACCTATGCAATTATTCTACCGGGTATCTTTAAATTTTAAACCGATCGGTTAAAATGAAGACGAGCAAACGCAAAATAGATGATGATGAATCTGTCGAAATACAACCAACAACGTAGACAGAAATTCGTTTTGTGATTTCTGTAGAGGACGAGCTCTCAGAAGGTCGACCAAAATCGTTGAATGATCACCTCACTTGGGATCTGTGAATTTGACGAAGACCCACGATTGATGCAATAAGAAATCATCTGGGATACACAAAGAAATCAGCTCAATTGCCCCTAAATAAATTCGAAACTTTAGTAAACCCGTTTTTGGTTGGGTGCGAAATTTGTTTCGATAAGTACGATCCGGAAACCAAACAGCAGTGGACCCCAATATGAGCAAACCCAAATGTAAAAGCTGAGCAACAAAAATCAGCAGTTTATACAATGATTCCAGTTTAGTTCTACTTCTTCTTCTTCTTCTTAATCGGTGGTTATGACCTAGGTGATTTTGGTTGATTTCAACATGGCGCGCCGGTCGCCCCTCTGCTTTTTTAACTGGTGCCAGCTAGAGACACCAAGTGAAGCCAAGTCCTTTTTCACGTGGCTTTTCCAACATAAAAAAGACGAGGATTAAAAGTTTATATGAAACGATTTTTTCGTTATTTTTTCCCGGTCAATTAAGCAGACTTTTCATATTCCACTCATCTGTATAAATATGTTTATATAATAATAAATAATAAATCTTTCCGGAATCCTGCTATTTAATCTGTATACCATGACTTGTTGAAATATTTTTAATACGACTCAACCAAAAATGAACGTTTCCGCAATATTCTGTTTTCCCCAAGTATTTACGCTTTGTGTGCATTACCGCTAAGAAACTCTTTTTGTTTTTGTGCCGCAGGGCCGCCAATTTCACATAACTTAGCATTTTATACGTTGTTGATGGTAGATGGACATAGATCCACCCTTATTCTATCTCACTCTACATCATGGCCACTCATTAATTACCAACTGGATTTACCAACGACTTAATCTTGTGTAAAATTCGTAGTAATCATTTATTTCTTTTCCACTTTAATTAGCTAAGAAATTTCTTAACTTTTGTGTTTATATATCAACTAACTTTTCATGTTGTTGTTTATGTTTATGTTTTTGTTCTTTTTTTTCTTGTCTTCTAGTACCCATGATGAACCATCACACGATGCCCAAGTTTGGATTTGGCCCATATAAAAAGACCGGTGTGGGCAGTTTCTATCTACCAAAGATACTTACCAGTGGCGGTTGTGGAGCGAGCGGAAGTGGATGTAGTGGCGGAAAAGTTGCATTGGAGTTATCGCATGGCAAGAGCAAACAACTTATTTCACTGCCCTCAGACAAGTTGGACAGCAATAAGCGTTATTATGTTACATTCACAGTGAAGGAGTCTGGCGGTGGGATGGTGAATGCGACGTCCACCGATGCGCACCGAACGGATGCCAGCGGTGGTGCAGCCGATAAACAGCAAACTGGCGGATGCTGCGGTGGCGTCGGCGATGCAACCGGAAAGTAACAACCAACTGCTTGCTGTACTTCTCTGTACCCCCACCGCTATGCCGTATTTCCCGTGTCAGTCGGACAAGTTAATAACAAACGGAAATCAAATGCAATAATGTCGTGTGCACTTCCTCCGCACATGAGCTATGATGTGAAAGTGTGGCAGATGGTCGTCGGTGGGAGGAGGAGAGGGCGAGGGCGAGGGCGAGGGCGAGGGCGAGGGCGAGGGCGAGGGAGTTGTACAATAAAAGTGCTAAGCAATGCTGCGGAAAAAGTTTTATTTTTTGATAGCTGTCTGCGAACAGTAAAATAGCAAAACACCAGAATACACAAAAATACATAACGAACTTGTAGCGAAAAAATCGCGAATTTATTGCTTCATTGGTTTAACTCAACTTTTACTTGTTTTTTTCGTCTGTTTTCTTACTTTTTTTTCACGCTGTAAAACTTTGGTACCCTACACAGAAATAAAGAGGCTATGTGTGGCATGACGCTCAAAAGATCTATTTAAATAAAACTTTTGCCAATTATAATCATTTTATTGGCCTCAAGTGAATTGTAGGTTATTAAACATTTAAGTATTTATAATTTGTAAGCATTTAAGTCATCATCATTGCTCAAATAAATATACATACATATGTATACTTGCTTGCTTGTGGATCGGCCGCCAAGCTACTAAATACTTGAGTAAACGAGAGTCTTCATTGGCATCAAACACAAAAATGACAGCGAAAATGTAAAAATTAGCAAAATGGACAACATCATTTTTAGTTTGTTTTTGTTTTTTTACGTCCTTGTCGATAAAGGTAGGAAAGTGGGAAAAAAATATCAGTTACTTGCAATAACAAGTTTTATAACCAAATATTCATAAGGCTCATACGAGGGTTGCCTTTTATATTTTGCGCCTAATAATGAAAACACAGTCAAATACTAGTTTTATTGTTTTTAAAAATATTCTCCACCAAAGTCAATACACTTCTGCATTCGCTTGAACCAATTTTCAAAGCACTTTTGCCACTCAGAAGATGATACCTCTAAAACGAGCAGTTTGAAGGCTTCTACAGCTCGTTCAGGCGTTGAAAAACCTTGACCTTGCATTGTTTTTTTTTATGTTCGGGAATAAAAAGAAATCATTAGGTGCCAAATCAGGGCTGTCATGCGGATGAGCCATCAATTCGACCTTTGAGTACTCAAAAACTCTCTTGTGTGAATCGATATGTGAGAGCTCGCATTGTCTTGGTGATGAATGATTTGTCTTCGGCGGTTGGTTTTCCTTAATTCTCCAAAAAATTTTCGCAAACAAATGGTTGTATACCACTCAGAATTGACCGTTTTAAGTTTATCTAGTGGAACAGTTGCGACATGACCAGATTTTCCGAAAAAACAGGCGTCCATTTGCTTTGAGTAGCTTCTTGCGCCAACAACTTTTGTTGGATTAGGCTCGTCTTGGAACACCCATACAATTGATTGCTGCTTTGTTTCCGGCTCATATGCATAGATCAAAGATTCGTCACCTGTTACGATATCATAGACGTGCTATGATCCACCGCGGCTAAATTGCTTCAACATTTCTTTACACCAATCGGCACGAGTCCTTTTTTGGGCAATTGTCAAATTATGCGCTATCCAACGAGAACAAGTCTTCTTTAGGACCAAATGTTCATGCAATATTGAATGTATGCTGGTCCCACTAATGGCCAAGGATGCCTCTATCTCGCGATATATCGCATGACGATCTTGTATTATCAATTGGCGCACAGCATCGACTGTTTCTGGCACATCCACCGTTTTTGGACGACCTTCACGAAATTCGTCCTGCAAAGATTGGCGGCCACGTAGGAACTCGTTGTACCATCGTTTCACAGTGGCTAATTGTGGTGATTCAACACCACGTCGAACATCGTAGTAAATTATCGCACGAAAATGTTCACGGGCTAATTCCATTTTTAGGCAATATGAATTTTTAAACTCACTATAAATCAACACAAATAAAACTCGTAACTGAAAACGTTATATGCAAGTTTATGCCAAAAAATACCAAACTTTACGACAAAAATATCTAATTACAGCTAATCACATGTAGTAGGCGCAAAATAAAAAAGGCAACCCTCGTAGTAATCGATATTCAAGCTCATTGGTAACGTTATCAACGATATCTAACGCACCACAAGTGCTGTGATAAAACTGCTTCAAAGAGCAAAGTAACCAAAAATCTTGTACGGCTTTGGCTGCTCTTAAGAAAATGAATACTAGGTTATTTCGCTACATCAAAAATGAAATTAAATAAATTGGCCATTATTTTTTTAAGAAGAACGGTCGTCTTCTCCTCGTCGATAGATTAGATATATTTCTATGGGAAACAGTTACAGAGTTTATTAAAAATGTAATAGTAATTTTTTTAGTTTATCTGTTGCTCAGAAAATAAAACTACCTTTATTTACTTAGAAAAAAGTAATTTTTTCTTTAGAAAATAAATGTAAGTAAATTAGTAAAACAAAAGCGATAATTAGGATCAGTTTTCAGTGCGAGTTTAACTGTCTTTGACGTTTACGCAAAATTTAAACTCAATATGCCGGTTTCAGTTAACTTTAAACCTAGTTTTAGCTTAGTTTACACCGTCAATCTGGCAGCGTTAAACTGAGTTTAACTAATCAGCTCGTTTATAATCGCATTTTTTACACAGCTACGATCGGAAATTCACACACATAGTGAAAGCATAAATTATATGAATATTGAAAAAACCATGTTGCCCTACAAAATAGCCAAATTTAAGCCGGCCATAAACTCTCTCTGAAAAACAGCTCTGTAGTTTAAAGTACTAACTATAAATTTAAATCGAACTTAATCAGAGTCTAAACTAAATTTTAACTGCCACTTTTACTAATTTTTATAGATATCTGACTGAAATTTGGAAAGCAGATGTATTTTAGAAATGCATTAATCATTTGTCGGACCACACAAGATCCGTTCACATATAAAGGGTCTTGAAACAGGGACGCTACAAAAGTAGACCAATAGTGAAAGCAAACGACGCCAAATTTTTTTCCGCTCTTTTGACATTTCTCTTCAGTAAGGTTTGCCATTTTCCAACAACGAGTCGAAATTATTAAAATTTACTACCGAAATTCGGAGTCAATGGCCTCAACTTTAAGAGCGCTACGTCCAATTTATGGTCGTCGTTATTTCTGGCTAAATGGCTTCGTCAATAAGCAAAATATGCGTTATTGGACAGGCAGCAACCCACACGTACTCCATGCGTCAACATTCCATCCCGAAGAAATAACGGTTTGTTGAGGTTTATGGGCCGACGGCGTCATTGGGCCGTACTTCTTCCGTGATGATCAAGACCGGCATGTTACTGTGAATGGGAATCTCTACCGCTCAATGATAACCGAATATTTTTGGCCCGAATTGGATGATATGGACTTGGACAATATGTGGTTCCAACGGGCCTGCGACACAAGCCACACAGCGAATGTAACAATCGATTTATTGAAAACCAAGTTTGGTGAACCTGTCATCTCACGAAATGGCCCAGTCAATTGACCGCCTCGGTCGTGCGATTTGACGCCGTTAGACTATTTCCTGTGGGGCTACGTCAAGTCTATGGTCTATGCCAACAAGCCAGCGACGATTGATGAACTTCGTACGAATATCGAACGTGAAATTGCGGCAGAATCGGCCGATTTATGCTTGAAAACCGTCGAAAATTGGGTTCAGCGTCTGGACTTCTGCAAGCGTGCCCGTGGTGTCCATGCAAAAGAAATCGAGTTCCATACATAATGGCATCCAAGGTACTTTGACAGGAATAAAGAATTTAGTTCCTATCTCAAACCGTTTTTGTTTTTGCAAGACCCGATACTCAAAGCAAACACCTGGAAGTCGTTGGCTAAGGTTTAGATAAACGTAGTTTATTGTTAACCTTTGACACTGCGGCATATAAAATATAAAGACGGTGCATGGATATAAGACCACGTGAAATAAGGCTGCAATCAAAGGAAAGAACTACTCAATTTTTGTTAGTAAATTGGCGGCTGAAGGCCCAAAAATTAAATTAGGTATTTATTCATTTGGAGACTGTGGACTAATTTCATTTTGCAGACTGAACTTACATCCCTAAAGAAAATGTTAGGAAATCATATTTAACAGAGTCTTTAAAAACATAAGGAGTACTTAATGGATTTAAGTCGAGATTTTCCAAAATTTTCGTGCTTTCCATTTGGGAATTATTGTGAATAATTTATTTTTCTCTAAGCAAATTGCGGACATAATGTTCCAAATTTTGGTGTGGTATCTTTTGGGTTATGAACCACGTACCCTACAATTGCATTGTAGCTTCTTTTTGCGTAGACAACTTTTATAAGAATATTAAGAAATTTTAGTTTCAAAACAGATGCGCACTTTTTCGTGTTTATTAGATTAGATATGAACTAATGCGGATGTAAGAAATTTGAATTAAAAAAATCAGAAAGCTCCAGTTATAAACTATTACTACAAAGGCAAAGCCGATCCTAAAAGCTACCTGAAGCAGGGACTTCTTGTAAAGGAATCGTTATTTCTTGAGTTTTATTTACCGATCAGAAAATAAAACTTAGTTTGTAGGGTCTTTTCACATAAATTGAATTTTGTTTTCTAAGCAAAAAATAGAACCAAAGAAATACCGATTAAAAAGTATTTTTTAAATAAAATTTATACGGTCCCTGATCTGAACTAAAGGCGGCATTTCACTATATGTGTATATTAAAAAATTTTGTTTTATACCTTGTAATTTTCATCTAAATCCACTTCTTGCAATTGTATGGTGTAATGCGCGCCATTTAGACAGCAACACAAGCTTTTTTTATTGTTTAATTTTATGCTCGCATTTTTTTCTAAGGCGACACCACAGTATACAAAAAAAAGAGCGGACAAGTTCTACAATGCGCAATGAAAAATTGAAGTTCAGTATTTCATAGAAAAATTTGTGCACTTTAGGGACTAGCATGATTTTATTTAGCCTTCTCCTGCTTAGTTGAGCTTAAAAGTTGTTACATTCTTCTGGTTGCTCAGTCACTTCATTAGGAAGTTGCACTGCTCGAAGGACAAAGCTGCAGAAGTTTTATTTGCTAAACAAAAAGGGTGGTGCGAATGTGGTAATAAATTTTGAGAGACAAAAAGCGGGGTAGGCGGTTAGAAAGCTCTGATTAATTATGTAGAGAATGTGAGATATAGAAATTAATAGTATAAGATACCTTATAGCCCTGCGATGAGCGGCTGAATTTGGATTTTTAAAGTTTCATATTTAGATATCGTACAGAAATGTAAAATGACCCCATTGATGTGGTGTATATTTTCCTACGCAAAATGTAGTTGTTGTTGCTCTTTTCATGAAACTTCATAGGAACAAATTCAATGCTGCCAAGTCAAATGATCCTGGATGTCAAAATAAATACCCAATATCGTGAAACCTTAGCTTACCATTCTATATGTACTAATGACAGTAGTCAGGTTTACTGCGCCTAAAATTATGTGGCAGAATATAGCTTTGTTGTCACGTCCTCAGTAGGGCATAAGAACTATAATATCTATTGTTATCACTAGAAAGCTGAAACCTATTTTGGCAGCATAGTTTTAGGCGCAGTAAACCTGACAATTGTCATGGTGATAAACAGGTCATCAACATAGTGGGGTTTATCTAAATCAGCTGAATATATTAGATAAACTACCACTCGAAAAACTCATTTTCATGTTTGTGAACTTGTGTTATTCTATCCTCTTAATTTGCCTTTTGTTAGCATCTCCATTTAGGTGCCAGATTTGACTATAAATCAGAAATGGAATTTTGGAGGGCGAAAAAGTTAGAAAGTAAAAAAAAAAATCCATTTGCCCTCTCCTTTGGGAAGTTCTGTTAACAATATTATTCCTTCTCAATTTATTTTCCATTGTAGTACTCCCATTAATAGAACTACAAATATCGAATAGTTTAAAAAGCTGATATTTTTTAACAGCGCTAATTTAGGCAAGATATTTAGCTAAAGACGAAAATAGTTTGGTTGTTTTTTTTTTCACTAAAATGCGGCATTGTAGCAAGCTTACAGAGCATAATACGTTAAGTTACACTGAGAAAACTTAATTCAATAATCAAAATTACATTTATACTGAAATTGTTCTATTGGCCTTCATTTCGAACCAATTACGATAATACTCATCTCCTCAAGATGCGTAGCCAAATTTCTAGTAGTATACGTTGAACTTTTTCTTTAGTTTTTGTTTTTGCTTTTAAACAAATAAATGAGCGATGATGATGTGGCTGTTATGATAAATATATATTGAAGAAAAACTGTTTATAAAATTCTTATGCGGCCGGTTTAAAATTCCCACACATACTCGTGAAAATGCAAATATCTAAATATCATTATTTACATATAAAAAAAATTTTAAATATATTTGCATTCATAAAGTACAATAAATGTAAACACAGATTGAAGTAAATAAATGTAAATTACATAAATGAAGTGGATAAAAGAAAAAAAACAGTGCGTCGCTCGTCGTAAATATCTACACAATTCCACAACTAAAGGAGTTTGCAGAATAAAATAAAATGTGTGTAAAATTTTAAAGTCTTAAGTTTTTGTGGACTTCAAATTACTATTTTTACGACGTTTACTTCTTTTTAGGTGGAAAAAGATGAGAAAGAATTTGAAAATTTACTTTAAGATTACAACCTTCCAGTAAACATGTTTTGTAAAATAACACTGTGCTGGAATCGGGAATCTGTAAACACTTTTGCCGAAACTTTTGTGATTGATACGTTTTTACTTTGTGACCAGATCGTGATGCAGATCAATAGCTTCATAAATAGATTTCCTCGAGTTTTAGATCTGATCTTTATTAACGACAATATGCATTTCCTTCATGTTGAATGTCTTGAGCCTTTGTGTACTTCTCTTGATCCACGTAATGTACCGCTTTTGGAGTTCAATGAGTTGAATACATTTTGTGTGGGTAGTGAGACCTCTAGTTTTTGTTGGTTTAGAAACTATGATTTTGTTGTTGGCATTCATTATATGTTAGGGCTGAAGTGCCCAAATATTTGAATGCTATCTGTATGTTCAGTGAAATTTGTAGAAGTCAGAGATTCAGAATAATAATTATTCGACCATTGAGTTTCAAAAGAGTCATTCTAATTTTGATAAGAATTTTACAAGTCATATGATGAGAATTATGATCATTGTGAATAAAAACATGTGAAAAATCTTAGCCCATAGACGTCAAAATTCGGTACAGCTGATTTCACCTGATTTAGCAACCCTCAGCTTTCTAGCGCCATTCGCTGAACGAATTTCAATGTCTGACAATTAATAATGGCTGTTTGTGACATTTAATATCAGCCCCCGTCGTCTTTAACCTAGAAGACTTCTCACTTGTATTCATTCACAATGATTACAATTCAGACACATTTTTTAAGTTCTCGATAATTATTATTTTGAAACTTTATATTAGGTTCGTTTCTTTGTACCCTAGTTGCAAAAGAACGCTCCAACTCGGATAAAATTTCCCTTAGTTGCAAAAGCAACCCTGTCAGCCTCTTTCATCAATGTTGGAATTTGTTTAGTGCTATTTAAGAGCGAAAATAGTTGTGCCGGAAATTTTTAGGTTAGTGTAGTTATATATTCACAATTACCATGCAAATAAAAACCAATTAGGTGTTTAACTGAATTTTCCCGTGTATTTTCTTCCGGTTCATTCACAATAGCGCGTTTTATATTTGCTTCACAACACTACATCTCTGGTCGGATATCATTTTACCGAGAGGGCTCAACTCGCATGTTTTTCCGGGTTAGTGTTGTTGCTTTACGAGCAAAAAAAATGGGCCTATTATAAATGGCTTTTCAAAAAAAAATGATGGGAAGAACAGAGCAAAGACAATTGTAGCTTTCATTTTGAGACTTATATCATAAAAGCCTTAAGATAATAATTAGGAGTAAGACAACTTTTTGCAAGTCTTGAAAAACTATTTATTTGTTTAAGAAAATAAATAAATAAATTTAAATGTATTTAGAGAAAAATATTGCTTTAAAATTTATTTGCTACTTAAAGTAAGAAATTGCACGCACATGCGCTATGCAGAGTTCAAATCCAAATTAATGCCAATTCTATTAATTTATTTGAATGGCATTTGTTTTGTCCAAACTAAATTTGTACATATCTATGTAGTAAATAGTAGTTTGAAACTTTTTTGCCATCACACAAATAAATTACTACACTTACTAAATGCCAATTTTAGATTCTCCAGTGATTAAGGTGCAGTGATTTTATGTAAAATATTTGAATTTATTTTTTTAACATAAATAAAGTATTGCCATTGTTAGTTGCGCCATAATAAGTTCATGCGCTTTCCATATGATTGCTCTTTGTTTGTTTTTTGTTGTTGTTGTTGTGCGCCCAATCACTTTGTTTTGAGCTTTATGCAGATTTCCTATATCTAAATTGAAATCAAAATTTATTGCCGCACTGCAGGGCGGGCGGCGGGTGCAACGGAGCCATCAAACGTTGGCAATCGGGTATAAAATTTATGTTTTCAAGTTCAGACGATATTTTCAGTTTGCTGTTTGCTGTTTGTTTACTTTCACAACAACGCGTAGTAAACAACAATAGGAGCAACAGTGTAAAAGAAGAAGAAAGAAAAAAACAGATGCAATGAAAAAAAAAATTAAACACGGAGATATCGAAATTTAAGAAAATATGTTCGAGTAGTAAATTTTGGAAATAAAGGATGAGCAAAAGTGAAAAAGCAATAATGAAAGCAAACTGAGAAACGAATTTTGCAAAAGGAAAAGATGAAAATAATTGTAAAAGTATAAGTAACTATGCTTGGACCTGGGGTGTCATATCTAAGATTTATGTACTCAAAGGAAAATATAAACTACTAAAGTGCTTGGGAATGTAGGATACGAGATAATTTCGTTCTTGCAGAGCTCCTTCCTTAATGTGTATAACCTTTTTGGCAACTACGATGATTGCATTACATCATTTCTAGTTGTAAATGCGAAAGCGTCAATTGAAAATGAGAGCAGTTAGTAGGAAATGAGAAAGCGTCAATTGCAAATCATTCTCGAACGATTATTTCGCATTTTAATTTGACGCTTTCTCATTTTCATCTACCTATTCTTATATTCATTTGATGCTTCCGCAATTTAAAATTATCTTAATCTTATTAACAATTGACTATTCTCATTTTCAATTGTCGCTTTCTCAATTACAATTGACTATTCTTATTTTTTATTGACGCCTTAGCATTTTAATTGGATTTGTCTCATTTACAATTAAAAATGGTAGTTCCCTACTAATTTTGGGTCGCTGAACATGAAACTGAGCTTCAATTATTTTTCCACAGAAGCGATTTCGAGATATATGCAAACAAAGAACCGTATTCTAGATCTTTTTGCACTTATTGTCAAAACACACCAGGACTGGAAATGAAACTAACATTCTGTGGATACCGTTTTAAAGATACGTTTAGCCCCTTTCCGCTGATATATCTCTTCAATAAATCGATAGTTAACTGTTTGAGTTAGAGATGTTGAAACTAAACAATTTTTCCAACTTTTTGGAAACAATTTTTTATTTTTACTCATTCTTTGTGAAAAAAAATACAAAATAAAAATGTAGTGTGGAAAAACAATTTTATTACCAAAACGCGGATTGTAAGGTAGCCTACATCGGATGGAAAATCAAAAAGCCAATGTTTAAATATCAAAAAAAAAAAAAAAAAATATTTTTGCAAATGGAGAAACGATAGGAACCACCGTAACATAAAAAAAGTTTTAGAATATGCATTTGATAAAGTACCACGTTCTCTCCGGATTTTGATCAACTGGTTCTAAAAACGGCACCACAATTTTGCCATTATGGCTAGGTTTTGAGATACAAAGTGCTGAAGATTTTTAATGAGTTTGTTCCAACAGAGACAAATTTTTTTTTTTAACTTTTTCCAAAACTATTTTGCGAATCGCAATCCAAATGGCTGATCTTAGAAAAACCACAAATTTTGTTACACAAAATTTTCACTTTTTTGCCAGAAAAGGGTTAAAAGTCGGTAAAATTCCATACTTCATCGCGTAATTTTTGGTTATAACTCATAAAAAGTTAAAAGTACTTTTACGAAGAAATTGTAAAGGTATTATTTGAGTCATTTTATGTACAGCTATATTTGAATAACTATCAGCTGTTTACTTGAGATCAAAATAAAAAGTGTCGACCTAAACGGTGAATCGAAATTAAACACGCTCTCTGACAAAAAAATGGATGAGAGTAAATATTATGTAGTCCGAATAAGACCGGCGAATCTGTATGAAATATTATAATGGTAAAATGGTATACATTTTTTCCTGTTGTTTTGTTTTAGAACTTATAGCTTAAAATAACTCGAAAAAGTTTGTAATTTTATGTCTTGTTAAGTCTTCCATTCTTGTGTTAGGTAAACTTTGTAAGACTTTAGATCAAGATATTTATATAAAAAAATTTTATTAATTCAAGTTGATTTGTTTGGCTTTCATTTGACTTTCTTGCAGTGGTTGAAATCTTGATTTTGCAAATGTTTCTGTGTATAGTTTCGGTTAGGTGTGAATTGTCGAGTCCCTTCATTGCATCATTTGGTGTACCGCAGGTTTTTTGAATACATTTACTATAGCAGGAAGCACTGACAATGCCTTTTGGGTTCAGTCAGATATGAACGATCTCTTTTGTTGATAAAGTAGCTCTCCGAAGAAATGGTTTCCAGTTATTTTTGCCAAACTTCATAAAGTTTTTCAGTCAGACGATGGTATTTATGGAAATTTATTTCAATCTGTCATAGAGATCAACGAAGTGGGTAATGATTCTTGATTCGCGTTTTTCATTTGTTCGTCACATTAATGTTATTTTGTCTTAATGTTATTTGTGAGAGCAGGTCACTTAGGGCTTGTGCGGAATAGCACCTATTTCCCAAACCTTTGCACTCTACTAATTACTGTTCGCAAATTCTAATAGAAGTTCGGCCAAACATGAAGCTATGGCGTAAGCGCCATTTTATATTATTATGATTAAAGGTGTTTCTTAAAGTTCCTCTAAGGTCGTTAAAATTTTCCTATCCTGTTATTTCGTAAAAGCCCCGTTGCATCTAAATAACTTAAAGTTTTAAGAGCCTCTTTTGTCAATACCTTCATTAAGGAAGAAATTTATTGTTAATTTTTATTACTTTATTATATCACTAATGACTCTAAATAATAGCTATTGTTTTTAATTCATTGCACTTAACAGGAATTATGTGCGTAATGCTCCTATTGCTCGTTCATTTCGTGAATTTAGTGAGATCTCGAATTCTGTTTCGCTCGACTTTTCGGTTTCGAGAGCATAATTTTCATCGTTTATTTGATTGACTGAGCGGACAAAGCGAAGTGCATCTTTGACATTGATAATCTCCAGAATAAAATCCAGCGAACCGAAATTGAGTGAAACGTACCGTTAATCGCTTAACGCAGTTTCTGCAAGATTTCCTAATAATTTTTACATTTTTTAGGCAGAAAAGTGTCACATAGCGTATTCTTAAGAAATTTCACTCAAGCTCAAACCCATATAACTTTTTACCAAAATGATAAATTAAAAACTGATTTCACAAGAAATTGGTTTGGTTGATAACGGTTTTTTGGCACTTTCCAAAGCCAAAGAACAGAGAGCTATAAGAATGGACAACACGCTACTTTGGGTTTTCTCATTGATCAACAGGGTAGCCCTTCTCTCTTTTCATACAATCATATACGCATTTGGTCGAAGGAGTAGGTGCTATGATGAACGAGTGCCTTCTTATAGTTCTATGTTCTTGCCAAAGCAAAATATGTCGATAGGTATATGTCTGTCCGTACACCCAATAGCTCTCAAGGCACTTAGTACAAACATTGCTCTTAACCCAAATCAGGTTGGTATTGAAAATGGGCGATGAAAATGAGAATTACGCTCACATAATGGTATTTTGCAAAAGTCAAAAAATGCGATATTTCAATAACGCAAAAGAATGTACGCGCAAATTTGATGCATAGGATTGGGTTAAGGAATGGAATGCGCGGGTTAACTAATTTTTAGGGAATAGGCGCTACTCGCTTGAAAGCAAACTCAATAAGCATAATTTCGAAAATTAAAAAAATCAGACGAAAACCACGCTCACCTCTCATTTAACGGTAGTTTACAAAAAAGGCGATATTTTACAACCCGGGGCCTTGTCAATATATTGAACTATTTTCAAGGTGAAAACCGGGATGCTACTTATTTCCACATAAACTTCTTACTCTAAGCTAAATTTCAACCCTTTTTTTGCTGATCGATAGCACTACCTATCATCGGACTCTCTATATACATACATACATATGTATATTCAGAAAAGTATCCCGTTTAATATGTTCGACTTACATTTTCCGTTTTCACCACCGCCCAAAGATGATATGTTTGTTCAATCATTGTTTTCATTCCGGACACCTGTTGCCCGTAATTGGCAGTTTGCGAGGTGCATTACCTTCGCACTCTTACACATCCTTGGACATTCAAGTGGGTTCAAATGTCAAAAGGTGTTTCATGTACAGCACTGACATGTGGCGCAATGTAGCTGACATATTTTTTACTTGACACTTGTCCTTGTTATGGCTGCTACTGTTGCGCCGATGTTTGTTTACGCGAACACACACACACACACCCACTCACACATACATACATACGTACGATGGATGATGCCCGGCAGTGAAACTAGCTTTTAGTTTGCTGAGCCACCCAACTACTTCATCTCTTATCTGCAACTGGTACTTTTGACATCGCGATGGTCTACGAAATATCAAACTAGGGCATTACTAATATTATATTATTCGATGGACATGCTTAAAATTCGATCTTATATAAAGGGTCTTGCAATAGGGACGCTACAAAAGTAGACCGATAGTGACAGCAAACGACGCCATATTTTTTCCCGCTCTTTTGATATTTCTCTTTAGTAAGGTTTGCCATTTCATCATGGAAAGATATACGATCCAACCACGAGTCGAAATTATTAAAATTTACTACCGAAATTCGGAGTCAATGGCTTCAACTTTAAAGGCGCTACATCCAATTTCTGGTCGTCGTTATTTCTGGCCGAATGGCTTCGTTAATAAGCAAAATATGCGTTATTGGATAGGCAGCAATCCACTCGTAGTCCATGAGTCAACATTGCATCCCGAAAAAATTACGGTTTGGTGCGGTTTACAGGACGGCGCTACAAGCCACACAGCGAATGTCACAATCGATTTATTGAAAACCAAGTTTGGTGAACGTGCTATTTCACGAAATGGCCCAGTTGACACCGTTAGACTATTTCCTGTGGGGCTACGTCAAGTCTATGGTCTGTGCCAATAAGCCAGCGACGATTGATGACATTCGTACGAATGTCGAACGCGAAATTGCAGCAGTATCGGCTGATTTATGCTTGAACACCGTCGAAAATTGGGTTCAGCGTCTGGAATTCTGCAGTCGTGCCCGTCGTGCCCATGCGAAATAAATCGAGTTCCATACATATTGGCATCGAATTTACTTTTACAGGAATAAAGAATTTAATTCATATCCCAAACCGTTTTTGGTTTAATTAAAAAAAATTTTTGTAGCGTTCCTATTGCAAGACCCGATATAAGGGAACCAAAAGCTTGGGTTTGTTAGCGCCGATGGTACCATCACAAAATCCGGTGGATCAAGGTTCAACTTCCGGGAAGGAGAAAACAAATTTTTCTACCTTTCATGAAGATGAAATGGTGTAAGTTTTTTCCAATTTGTGTAAAAATAAAAAATATATAAATAGATAGATCCAGACCCGAAGACGAGCTGGTTCGATTTAACCATACCCGTCTGTCTGCCGGTCCTTATGTTTGAATTCAATTTTACAGATACCTGTAAAAAATTTGGTAGACAGTTATTTGTAATGCATTAATAATTTGGCGAATCCGAAAAGACCAGCCCACATAACTACAAACGATTGTGCTTCTTAATTGGCGCTAGCGCCTATTAGAGACTCCGAGTGAAGCCAAGTGCTTTACTTTATACGAAACGTTACGCAGGCTGATCCCGCGGTAGTTGGCGCGTATTGTATGAGTACCTTTACCAGCTCTTCGCCACCATGCTTGAATAGACTAGCTGATAATTCGTCAGTGTTAGCGGCTTTCTTATCCCTTAGCCGCCTTAGTGCTATTCGAGCTTCATCGAGGTCGGGTGACGCGATGTTAATGTCGTCATCACCGATTTGAGGTTCGGGGTCTTCATCTTCTCCGACGACGCGTTCGCTGTCCCCATTTAGCAAAGTGGAGAGTGTTCCGTTCACAATATAAGTGTCTTGAAACCTCCCATAAGTCGCCGCACTTTCCGATAAAACTTTCGGACACATTTCCTACCGGCTAGGTTCTCAATCTCTTCGCTCTTAAGTATTTCGGCTTTTTTTTTTCGCGTCTCTTTCTTTCTCAACTCCCGAAAGTCCTTTCAAACAGTTCGTAGTACGGCCGATCGAAGCAATGCCCTGTAGGCTGCGTCTTTCTTTTCCCCATCGTACCAGTTGTTCTTTTGGGCTCGCTGGAATCCAAGAGCTTCGTCAGCGGCGGTGCGCAGAGAACGAGAAATAATATATTAATAAAATGTAAGTATAATTTTCTGCGGTTTATGTGACGCAGCATAAGCGAGTTTGAAACATTCACATAGATTACCAACCGCGAATACACTCTTTTCAATGTAATAACAATCGATAATTTTAATTAAATAAATCTATTTATTTTGCTATTTGAAAATAATATCACTTTGCCTAAGATATTTTAATTTTGTAGAAGTGGAACAATTTTGCTATGTCGCTGTCTTTTTTAGCTAGTAGTGCCACACAGTTGGGTTATTATAACGACATTAGAGATTAATTCAAAAAGTTAATTTGAAAATACAAATAAGTCTTTAGAATTCATTTCAATTGCAACTCTGCACATATAACAATGACAACTAAGTAGGTTTCGAAGTGGCGAGGCTAGAGCCATGAATATCAAGAATGATAGAAAACAAGATTACGACAACGCCGGCAGCGTACACGCCACATCACTGCAACTGCTAAAATACAAAGCTCGGCACTTCACATTTATTATTCTGTGTTTAACTGTTTGTAAAAAACACTCAAAACTCTGAAAAATCAACTTTTTAAGAGCCATCTGTGACGTCAATCCGTCAAACGAGGTAAGTACGAAGTAACGGTATTGCTTTTGTCATCACTTTCTTTTCTCTGCTTCGTGAATGAATATAATATAAACCGCATGAGACTTTCAAGCCAATTGCCCAAGCTTGACCTGCGATGAATTCGTGTGCGGTGCGTTTTAGTGGGTTAAAACCTCGTACTTCTGTTGCGACGGCAACAATGCCTTTAGAAGATTTTTCATCTCAACACAAAAACAAAACGTAGTATCATCGTTCGTCGTTCGATGAAATACACACGCTAAGATTTACGTCTGAATTTTTGAGAAGTGATGCTATTAATCTATGAGTAAGTAAATTACATAATTCATTTCTTAACTCGATTGTGTTAGCGTTTTCTTAAATAAAGAATTGCTTTTTATACGAATAGGTCTTAGTTAGCTGATACCATGATATAAGAAGGAAGAACAATCTTCTTCGAGTTTCGATTTTTTTGGATAAAAAAGCTGACTATTGCCATTTCCTCAAATGTAAACTTTTGGAGAAGCGTTGCCCCATCGGATATTTCTTGGAGAAGGTATTTTTCAATCGTAAAGGGTGTTTTTTAGACTGATAGAACTTTAAATTGAAATAAAACACATAAAAAATTAAGTATAATGCCAATTTTTTTTTTTATTTGAAAGATATTTTCATGACATTTAATATTTAAAAACGATTTTTGGCATATGGCCGTCACGACTAGTTTTGGTGAATCGGATGCGATCAGTCCAATTTTGAATTTCTATGTTGTGTATGGACAAAGTCCAACTTGTTGAGCACGGCGGCGAATAGACAAATTCGGATCTTCTCCAACACTATCATCTACAGCACCAATATTTTCTTCTGTACGTACAGTTCTTTGTCTTTATATTGGGTTTTCATCGAGTAGAGTAAATGTTGTTCGAAATTGATCAACAGTTTGACGAATAAGCTGCTCTGATGCTCGAATATGTGGACCATAAAATTCACGAAGTGCTCTATAAGTTTGGCGAACAGAACAGTGATTTTTAAAGTAAATTTCGACAATTTGTAAACGTTGTTGCGGCGTCATTCTTTCCTAGATGGTTTGTCAATCCTTTCTGAACAGAAATGTCAAAACGAAATGTCATTTACCAGCTGTCAAGTGACAGCTATCCCGTTATATTGGGCAGTATTTACAAAATCGACGCCTTCATGTAGTTCGAAAACTTATCAATGAAATAGCTTTGTTTTAAAAATTAATTCAATTAATGTATTAATCTTATCATACGCTGTGTTCAAAATTTATGAAGTAGGCTTTTCAGCAACAAATGCTATATTTCTTGAGCCAAATGCGTAAGCAAGTAAGAAATTAAAGTATTTAAATTTTTGTGTGTCTCAGAAACTTGTCGAGGACTTTTCCTTACTCTATGACTCTCCAATTGTAAGGAATTGCAGCACAAATGTAACTGTGCACGGGTTTGGCTTTACATATTTATATTTATATAAGTATTTGACTATTTTGCAAATATTTTTCGAAATGTATAAATCGCCAACTTGTTACCACTATTGTCCTGTTTTTTCAAGTATTTTTCAACCCAAGTAGCTAAAACATGAAACTTTGAAAATTCGAAAAAATATATCTTATTTTATCCCATTTTCGGACTAGGCTCAAAAGTTGCGAAATGAATGATAGCATACCAGAAAAAATTTTCAAGAAAATTAATCCAAAACACGCGGACATGCACACTTTGTATACTATTTTTTTTCGTTTGATAGGAATATGGGTTTACTTTTCTTTCCGGAAGCCCTTTGAAAAACAGGAATCACAAAAATTACAATAATCAAAATCGGTAAGTTTTCCGCAAATTTATGAGCATTTAAACAACAAAATGCGTGGTCTTTGAAAAATCGTTATCTCGAAAGGAGATAAACTAAAAACCATATCAAAAATTAAGAACTAGTAGTATAACATAAGAGATAACTAAAAAAAAGCGGAAATGCAAAAACCAAATGGTTTCCGATTTGGCGTGGAATAAATGCTTCATATATCTTTGAATAAATGTATTTAAATGGACAAATATCGGGTCTTGCAATAGGAACGCACAAAAGTTTTTTCTTAAATAAACCAAAAACGGTTTGGGATATGAATTAAATTCTTTATTCCTGTGAAAGTACATTCGATGCCATTATGTTAGGAACTCGATTTCTTTTGCATGGGCACCGGAGAGCTGCAACGGACACATAATTTTCGTGTATACTCGAGCATCTAACAAAATCCGTTTTGCATCAATCTCTTTAAACGAGCGGAAGTATTTTTCGTTAGCGACTGAGCTCAAGGCGAACATGTTGGTCACAACACTCGAGTGCTTTTCATACATACATATGTATTTGATTGGGTTCGGGTGCTTTGCAGATCTATATAGTCGAGTGTTCGAGTTTCAACTCGAGTGTGCACATAATTTGCTTTTATGGCTTTGCGTATTGTGATCGGCAGTGCAGTGCACATATGGTAAAAAATCCTTTCAATATTATCTATTGTTTATGTGTATACAGCACTTACACTTTGCCATTTCTTATATTTTTGCTTACACAAAATGCGACATCACGACGCCTACATTCCGTCTGTAGATTTAACTCGAGAACGTTCGAGTATCCGTTTTATTAGTTGCACAAATTATGGGTTAGCTGCGGGTGTCCAGTGTGGCATTCGCTTGTGCTCGATTTTTGGCGAGGGTGATTAAAAAGACTGGACCATACTCAAAACTGCTCTCGGGTGTACAACTCGATCGAACACATAGCTGCCGGGTGTGGCATTCGCTTGTGCTCAATTTTTAGCGAGGGTGATCATTCAGGCTCGAGCACACTCAAAGCAGCTCTTTGATGGGCACCACGGGCACGCTTGCAGAAGTCCAGATGCTGAACCCAATTTTCGACGGTTAGCTATAACAGCTAACTTTGGTGCACTAAGGAAAGGATGATCTTTAACTTCTCGCAACAGATATCGCTTATTTGAGTCGGTAAAAATCTTGTTGTGGGCAGCTTTAGGCTTGATTTCCAGCTGTTTGTTGGTTTTGAAGCGCTTAATTATATCGTGAACAGTAGAATAACTTCTGTCGACAATATCAGCAATTACACGCACAGGTTTTCCATCGTTGTATTTATTAAAAAAACCATCCGGGGAATTCCCGTTAGTCAGTTAAACACTATACTTGAAGTTGGTTGCAATTCTTCGACAGACTTGCATTTATTTAGAGGATAGTTGCCACTGTACGAGTTTGCCTTGTGCATTGAATTTACTCTTATTTGATGTTTTACTAGAATATTTTATAATACTTAATTAATTTATATGTTTTGTTTTTATGCTTTGAATGTGCAATACATGAGTAATTGAAAAAATATTTTACCGTTTTTTTTTAATTGCTTTGGTTGAAATATTTTCAGGAAGGGACATTTTTTCCTACGGTGTCCGACTTTGGCTTGGAGCCACTGTATATATTCATTTAAAGGCGGGTATTATTTATAGTATTTTTTGGTGATATATCTTTGCAAGTGTAAAACAACCGAAAATATTTTTTGTGTGTTCCACAGTGTTGGACCTAATACCGAGACTACACAGCACTCCTGCATTACTTTTTTCCTCTTCTTTTGTGTCTTATACCAGCCCTCTTCCACCGAGGTAGCTTCTAATGATATTGAAGATATTCGAAGAGATGGCTAATTTCATTAGGGCTTTCAGTGTCTGCTCCCAATCTGCGGGATTAATAGCGTTTTAGACGTCTAGCGTCACTATGACTTAACGTAAGTGGCAGCCTTTCATTTTAGCTTTGGAATTTCCACTGCACTTTGGTAGATGGCGCTAAGTCGCAATCTCAATTGAACTGATACCACTATCTTCAATAAATACCAGTTCATAAACTAGTTAAATTGTTTGGAACTACTTTGACTTTTTAATGCATGGAGAGCGCATTATGGTGGAGTGTGAGCTGGATATTTGATGGCCGCATGAATCATACTATTTGGCACAAATGTTAAAATGGCTGCATAGCTGGATGACGGTAGTGGATGTCAACAAATAGCAACCAGTGGTTGGACCGAATGTCAGCTGATGAGGCGTGTAACAATGACAGCAACAGCAATAAATTCATTAATTAAGTTACATACAACAATAAGCAAAAACAGAACAACAAACCGCAACACAGTGGCAATGTGATAATCATAAAGTTATAACATAGCTCAACCAGAGAACTTACAAGTATGAGAAGCTGCAAATTGAAAGTGGAAACTATTCGGCGATGGTCGTTAACAGGGCTGATACGTTTCCAAACTGGGTCTGCACCACACTGTTAAATTAGCATTTTTAAGCCACCAAAAATGTTAAATTTAATGTTAGCAGGGAAAAATATAAATTTTGATGTTAACAAATATGCAAACGAATGAAGATGAGAATAAATAGAAAAACTTAAGAAAGTAAGATTGTGCTGATATTCAGAACAAAATAACTGATTTTGAATCAAGAGTAATATTAAAAATAAAATATGAAATTAAAAAAAACTTGCAAAAATATATCTATACTTTTGCCCAACTGTGATTTGAACCTAGAAAAAAGTTGTGAAATGAATGATAAAGCCGCGCCTATACCAGCAGCACCACATCACATACTATTTTCGGGCGTCTAAATCACTACTTAATCGTGAACTTCTTACACTACATTTTAAAGTATTTTATATTTCTAACATTAAATGTTTAATTCAACATGCTTCAATCTGAAACAATTCTTCTATTGGTTTGCCAATAATATTAACAAATTTTTAGAAAATTCTAAATATCAGCAATAATTTTTGAGCTCAAGGCAAATTTTTTGTAATTGTAAAGGATTAATACATACATACATATGTACATACATATGTATGTATGTACATACGTATGTATGTATGTATATAATATGAAAATTCCATATAATTCAATGTTCATATTTGTTATATTATTTATACTATTATAACTATAACTTATAAGTTTGGTTCCAATTTAATATTTGATCTATTTTCTGGGGGGGTGGGGGTTTGGGGGGGAAGGGTGTTTATTTAGATTTTTACTTTTTTGCAAATTCTTGCACTAGCATACATACATATGTACATACATATGTAAGTTGATATATACTACCAGAGAATACTACATAAGTACATAACTACATTTGAATGTACAGTCACAAAAAACTAAAATATCATCAAGTATACAATCATATATGCACACATCTATGTATATGTATTCATATCTATGTATGTACATATGTATGTACATATAGGTACATATCTAAATACATAAATTCATATGCATCCATGTACAAACATACACACATATGTACATATGTACATATCTACATACATACTTATGTACTTATGTAAGCGCATGTGAAAAAATTCAACCTTGACCTACGCTTAATCTAAGTAAATCAAATCACAGCGCAATCACAACCGCAGCTGCACTTGTGCCTGCGCTGGCGCCAAATATTCTAAAATATCTGTAACTACATACAACAACAAAAAAGTCATTCATAAACGCGTGCGCGTATTCCTAAACACAAATGCCGTTCATTCATAAGCGCAAGCATTTCATCTCCCCGCGCACGCAAATGTTCCCCTCAGCGATCTTATTCGCGACGAACACAAAAATGCTAAAATCTTCAATTTTACAAACCATCGACGGTCATTGAAAATTTAAACACCACAATATCAGACAATAATGCAATTTGCCAACGTAGTCTGACAAATTGCTGCCATTCTAGAATGTTCTAGAACATTCTAGAACATTCTAGAACTTCTGCCCAAATGCGCATCAATTCATTTGCGTACACGTGCACGCGCAATTTGCGAATCGACACAAAAATTGCCGAAAAACAGAAAAGAATATTCTTTTGCTTACCGTTCCCTTTCCCTTTCAACCCTTCTCTTATCAACAATTGTTGCATAACTCCTCTTCCGTCTCTACTTGCCCCGCTGGCAAGCAAGAAACAGTTTTTTTCTCGGGTTACTACTTTTTCTTCTTTGTTTCATTTTTAGTTGGATTCGTAAATTTTTCTTTTTCTTTGCGTACACATTGCTATGATTTGCATAAATAGCCGTATAAGCGAACTCCATAAAATGTTTGCTGTGGTTTAGCGCGTATAGTCGCCGGCCACATTATCATATTGCACGTTTTAGCTTTTGCCCCATAGTTCGAATCCCAGATTTTTTTTCGTGCCATGTCTAATTTTTATATTTTTTTTAATTCAATAGAAAATAAAATATCATACAACTTATCCTTCATTTTATGGAAATCATTTTTTATTTCATTACAAATGAATATACAAAATCGTGAAAGAGTTTTCACGTGTCGAATTTTTTGGAATAGTTTGAAAAGCGAAATGCAAACATATTACATATTTTATTTATTCAATAGGATATAAAATAAAATATTAATTATCCGTGCATTTTTTGTACTTACTCCGATCCCTTAAAACAGTTGCATCACTTCACAAAAGTTCTGATCTGTTTCTATTTAGGTTCAAATGAATATGATACTATAAAAACTCTAAAACTAAGTAAGGAAATGAAATTTCAAAATTTTTACAACATCAGTTTAAAAAAGCAAAATTATAATAATAATATTGGTAGGCACGCTGTTAATTGTCACATCTTAACATAATAAATATATGTTCACGACATTTTCTTACTGACCTCTCTGTTAGAATGTTATGTGGAAATGTTAAATAGCTGTGGGGAAACCCAGTTTGGAAACGTTTCAGACAACATTTTTTACAGTCCACAAATTTGCAGCTTCTCATAATTGTAAGTTCTCTGGCTCAACTTACATACAAGCACCGTCAGTCATTCTCACCACGTCACCACGTCACCACCTCAACCCACAAACTGAAATATAAGCTCCGTTACGTTAGAATGAGCTCGAGTGTTTTATTAAAAACGCTAGAACTTGTAAATATGTACAATTTGTTTGTATATTTATGTTTAACAGTGTACACCTCGAGTTGTGAAAGTTAGCGCCAAAGTGGAATAACGGTACCGGTACTTGGGACTGCAGTGTGGTCGTCCGCTAGTCGGAAAATGCATTGACACATTGGTACACTGGCGAATTATCCATGGCCTATGTTTGCCTTTGCATATAAGGTACGGAAGTACAGGGTGCACCATTAATTCCTCCGCGTTTTTTTTCCGGCATTTTTTGTATTTATTTATTTTGTAAAGTCATTGAAATAACAAATTATTACAGACTATATTAAACTAATGCACAATAGCAATCACTAAGATCAAAAAAAAAAAAAAATATATATCTGAGATGTTTGATTAAGGTAGCACGTAAAATCAGCAGCTGGAGAACTGAAAAACGAATTTAACTCAGCACATACCCTAGAAATAGGGGCACTCATAACATAATTAGTTTTTGAGAAACCAATTTTTAAGGATTCAAAAGGTTCTTTTATCGAATATAAAACTGAATTTCACCTAGAAGGAAAGGGCAATCAAATGAGCATGATAAAATGGATCTTCTGCTTTCAAGTACATTTAGTTCAATCAACAAACATCGAGATCATCCTTACGATGGTAAGGATTTTGAAGAGTTTAAAGATCGAAGCGTAAATCGTAAAAAATCTTTTTGTACTCTCCAAAACCGGTTGGGTACACCTATTTATGGTATGGTCTCCAGATGAGAGCGACATTCTCTAACCTCGACCTAACAAAAGTACAAAATAGTGATTTAATAATGTACGGGTTAGTGATGCAAGCATCGAATGAGATCGTGTTATGGCATGGTTAAAATTCAGGTGAGAGGCAGCAACACTATACGAGCAGATGACTATGATTAAAATTATACTGGTTTGAAGTTTCCCAACCGTGTCTAAGAAAGTGTAATGGCGAAGCAATTCAAGGTTTACAGGTCGAAGAAACAGATGGCACACCCTGTACTTTATATATGTAGAGTTATAGATAGGTAGAAGATCTGTTGCACCAAAATAAGCAAGGCTCCCCTTCAGCTCTAGGCGTTCACTCAGTTATTCGAACTGTTGCGTCGACGCCAGTGCAAACATCACACGTAGAACTTGTGACATTAAGATATACCCACAAGTAATCAAGTACGAATTGGTATGTATGTATGTATCTTAGGTAGGAGCCACAATATTTTGTTTGCCTTTGATGTAACGAATAATGCCACATCATTCAAATTGTAAATGAGAAAGGGCCAATTCAAAATGCGAAGCATCAAATTAAAATGATAATAGTCAATTGTAAATATGCTGTATGGAATATTGTTAAAATATACAAAGAAATTTTCAACAAGAAATAAAACACATATAATTCAGTGTTATGACCGAGAATTTACCTTTATTGTAAAGGTAAAGGTTTGCCATTATGTTTTAAAAATGATTTCGGGCAAGTAACTACCGCGGCTCGAAAAATTCCAGCCGGGAGGCCCAATTTTCGACCACTTTTTGCAGCAATTGTGGCCGTATGTTGGCAATAATGCGCCGAATATTCTCTTTCAGCGATGTTAAATAGCACGATCTTGGAGGTCACACCACAGGCCCACGGCGCGAGATAATGCGCTCACCAAAAGTTTCCTTCAATAAATTTATTGGCATGTAGCGCCGTCTTGTTTGAATCAAAGGTCATCCACATCAACATCCTCCAATTCAGGTACGAAAAAGTCATTAATCAAAGGTCTATTGACTGTAGCATTATAGTCGGCTTGATTTTTGAATATGGTCCAATGATTCCCTCTGCCCATTGAGCAAACCAAACGGTGACTTTTTGGGGATGTAACGGCGTCTCAACAATATGAAAATCGGGAGTGGTGGCCATCTAGTTTAGGGGCCATTCGCCGAACGTGCGACGCGCTCGATGGGTGTTCGTTCGGCTTCAATTTTTGCACGAGTTGGATTTTATAAGCCCGCACGCCAAGACCCTTTCGCAAAATCCCCCATAAAGTGGAGGGACACAGCTCCAATTGCTCTGTCTCTTATTACTTTTTTAAAAATATATATTTAAAATTAGTTTCTCATTCTTATTAGCCGCATCTCATTTTAATTAGACGCTTTCTGATTTACAATTGACTGTGCTTATTTTCAATTTACTCTTTCCCATTTAAAATTGAAAATGGTACATGTTCAAAGTTCAAGATAATTCTGTCAGCCATTCAATTTTAATTTTCAAGTATGTATGCAAGTTGAGAGTTGCGTCCCCTTTTGTTTCGTTACCTTTTCCAATGTTATTGTTTTTATTAATTATATTCCATTATAAATATTTTTTTTCTAACTTGACAAGTTTTAATAATTGTACAATTCGGAGAAATTGTTTACAATTATAAAATTATCCTTATCCTACAGGTTATTCCCGATTTATCGCTCACAAGGAGATCTCTGGTTTGGTTGTAGCTTTCAACCCAAAATTTATTTTTCTTGGCCATTTGAGCTACATGCTTGCCTAGATTCGCTGTTTTAAATCTGATTATACAAAACCGAAGGCCTAAAAATTACTGTTTGTTGTTCAAATTTATTAATTTTTTTTTTGTTATTTTTGCTCATCCGTTTGCTGAATTTTTGAGATCTAATTAAAAAAAATTAACGTGATGCGCCAAACTGACTTGGAATTTGGATTCAGTGACCCCAAAAACATACATATAATAAACATGGTCTGCCATTGGAAGCTATTCTTTTTTGTGAAGCAGTAATTCAATGTCATCGTTGCCTAATATGTGTACCATTGTAAAAATGTGGAGTAATGAGATGGAAACAGTTTTCTAGGTTCTGAATATGGTATCATAAATCGTGGGGCTTGCCACCCTTCACCTAATATTGAGCTAGTTTGAAGTTGCAGCTATCTTGAGACTGGATCTGCCTAAAATTGAAGGAAATGTAGAAGAATTCAATATTTCTAAATCTCTGTGTGTTCAATCCAGTATTATATTATAGGAATACATTTTTTCCTTACACCTATTTCTTTTGACATGAGTGCAATGAAATTTCAGTTAAAAGGTGGTGACCCTCTTCAAAAATGATTTAATTTAAACGCTTCCATTTCAGACTAACACAGTTATATTTCAGTAAGCTTAGAAACTGCATTAACTCAATACTTTTAAACTCATGCCTGATTATTTGTAACCCTACTTACTTTGAGTTCCATGCCGTGATACTTTAACTTATAAATTTTTATTTAACAATTATTCAAATAAAGTTTTTTTTGACCTTTTTCGTTTGATACCTACATTTCAACATGTAGTTTGACTTATAATTTAAGTTATTTTTTTAAATAGGTGGCAACCCTCTCAAAAATATTTTTGATATTAGGCTGTCTGAAAACATTCAGTTTGACACTCTTATTACAAAATGTCATTTTTTTAATGTAACTTATTTTGCATTTAAACAAGTGGCAACCTTCTTTTTAAATATTTTGAAAAGGAATTTTAATAATCCTCTTTCGTTCGATATGCATATTGCAATATTTGATTTCGATTATAGCCTTAATTGAATTGAATCAAGTGGCAACTCCCTATATAGAATCGATTTTATGTTAACTTATATAACGGGCTATATATGTGCTAAATCTCATCTAGATCTGCTTTGTCGTTTTATAGCAATAAGTGATTTAACTTATTTATTTGATTGACTTCAACTTTTTTATAAGATGGCAACTCTCCACAAACTATTAGCCAATTGTGTGCCAAATTTAGTTCAATTCCGATAAGACATTTGGACCTGAAAAGGCAACAACACACTCACCCTCTCACTCGCACACACAAAATAATGTTAATAATAATAATTTAGGAAGTCTTATTTCGGAAATCTTATGATGTTTTTTTTGTTTTTGTGATAAATTTTCACATTTCACAAGTTTATCGCAAGAATTTCATCTCGATCTAAATTCGAGATAGAGTTTTTTTATGATAAAATATTCAAGGCCATCTTGGAAGTCGAGCCCGAGTTTTACAATCTTTGAGGTAAATTAATTAGTATTCGAAGCTTGTTCTCGATAGAGCTGGAATACTATCGATAGTACCGCCACTCGATAGTTTTTAAAACCATTGTTTACTACATCGATAGTATAGTAAGTAATAGTGTTGAGTGAAACTTTGTTCTTTGAAAATGAACGAAGAATTAATAATTTACTTTGTAAATTAAAGATTTTATATACATATATCCTTACAATATGAACGATTGAGAAAGAACTTGCTATAGTAATAAAATACTATTTTTTTTTTGTATTTATAAGTATATAAAAATTACATTGCACTTACTACCATTCACTTGAATTCCAAATTTAATCAAAATAAATTTGTGATTTGCTGTTATATGTGTTATATTTTTACTTTACAGTTTCGGAAAGGATTTTGCCGAACCTACTTGACTTTTTCTAGTTTAGCTCCAATCAGTACTTTATTACATAGTAAATATTTTAGCTGAAAGTAGATTTTGGTAAATGATTAAAGGAAATTCCGGTTTCAAAACCTTCAGTAACAAATACTAAAGATTTTATCTTAAATTTAGCCTCGAGTTTTGAAAAAGATATATTGTGAAGTTTTGCTAAAAACCGGCAGTGTTCAACAATCGATGTTATCGATTGTATCCCAACTCTGGTTCTTGGAGTTTCTAATAACTTTCTGCTCACGAAGAGCACTATGTTGACCAGAAACATGAAAAATATCATTGACTGATTCGATTAGGGGGAAAAACATAAAAATTTTGTAATCACCACAAACTCGTTCTTAAACATAATTACTTTACAATTGATGATGAGATTCCTTTTCTAGCATACCATTTTTTATGATTCGCTTCGAAACGCAGTTACTTCCTATGGCTCGAAGCACCTTAATGTATAAATATAAGTAGGCATAGATGTTAGCATGGCAAAATTCGTACGGTCAAGTGAGATCGACTGATGAGTCATTTGCGCCTGCTACTCCTTCTGATGCTCTGCCATTGCTGTTGATTTTGGGTATCGACCATTTGTGAAGATGACAATGATGTCTAATACGAGAGCCTGAAATGGAAGCCCGTTGGCTGTGCATGTTGATTTGCTTGTTTTGCATTGTAAGAGCCCTTTTGTTGTTGCCATTGTTGAACCAAGTAGCCATATATCACAGCAGTTTCATCACCTAGCAAACATAGCGCATCATCATCACAAATCAAAATGCAGCACAATGGATCGGTAAGCGTTGAATGGCATGTTTACAGCTTTTGGTTTGCAATTGGAGCCACCGTAGTGGGTACGACTAACTAAACGCTAACACAAACATTCCAAGACGCTTGCAGTACATTCTACTTAGTGTTAGTGTGGCAATTAATATTCGCCGCATTATTTTCCCTTGGCCGTACAAGCCGATATAACTTCTGGTAATCAAGTCGCACAGCGACAGTTCTCTGCGGGGAAAAAACGATGTAAAAATGATTACACGCATCTGATTGAGATTATGAGAATATAATTTTTATAAAATGCGAATCAGAAGTTTCTAGATATAATTGTTTTCCACAAAGTCTCTATTTTGATCCTTTTTTCAACTATGGTAAATTGTAAAAAAAATCCCAAAACGACTTCTGCGAAGTTACGGATGATTACTGTTATTTTAATATTTACCACATTATTAATTAAATTACCGTTATTTTTCTGCCTTAATAAAAGTGAAATACTCTCGGGTCAAAAATTACGTTGGCACAGGTATAGACGAACGCACACTTAACTAACGGATTGTTGATTAGTAAATAATTGATTTATTATGGCATTTTGCCACATTCACTTTTTGCACTTTAATTATCTGTTAATAGTATTTTCAAATATTTTTTGAGTCAGTGATATGAATATAAAACCTCTAAAAAAAATCAAATTATGTAAGATGTTTAGAGCTTGAGCTATTATGAAAGTGTTAATTAGTTGTCAAATAATAATTATTATTTTTTATATCAGACGTTTTTAAGGGAACTAAAAAATGCCAAATAATATTTCTCTGGGTCAAAGTTAGCGTATTTTTTCTTTGAAATTTGCGATTTTAACCCTAGAAAAATAACCTACATCACAGAAGCGACCACCCGATGAAGATTTTGCTATCTCTTTTCATTCAGCTCGCGAAATAACTAGAATTTACGAGATTTCTCCTATAAATAGAAGTTTATTGATATTTGTTAATTTTTCTTAAAAGGTCTAGTGATTTATGTTTGAAAGTATTTAAAATACTCGGAGATATATTGAGATTGCATTTTTTTCATAAAGCTTTTCCCAATTGATAAAATTAAATTAGTATTCACAAAAGTATTATATTGGGTATCATGTAAAATATAAAGGTGAGAAAATCGTGCGCTTCTTTAACGTATGCTTTCATATAGTAATCTTTAAAAAGTAGAAGTTGAAATATCACAAATAAAAAAGCTCAGTTGCACCTAAGTACGCAAGCAGGAAGTAAGACTATCGTGCCGTTTCCACAAAGAGATAGAGGGTTAAATAAGGGAGAGAGTTTCATAAGGCATCCTTTTAATTTTTTAAATTCTGAAAATAGTGGTAAAAGTTAGTCAAAATATTGGTACAAATTAGTATTTAGTAGCATAAGTAAAAATAGTGGCAGAAATGAGTAAAAATAGTGGTAGAAAGTAATAAAAATAGTGGCAGAAAGTAATAAAAATAGTGGCAGAAAATAAATAAAAATAGTGGTAGAATTTTGTGAAAATTGTGGTAGAAATATTTTTACTAATTTCGAACACAATTTTTTTTTTTGGTAGTAGCTTTGCAAGTAATTAGTACTAGAAGTAAAAGTAGAAGTAGTAGTAGTTATAGTTGCGAGCCAGTATGGAACTACGGAATGGTCCGAAATATCAACTTCGAAAATTGCGCCCAAATTCCTCAAATAGTCCTGAGCTAAATCAGTACGTATGTACTGATGGTATACGTAGTACACATTGATATGTCGCTACCATAGTATATATGTTTACTTTTGTTATACAATACGATAATCTGATGCGACTTTTGTTACGTGATGTAAAAAATTATTTGCCGCTAAACCGGCTTCACTTCAAAAACCCAAAGAAGTCGGAGTGTGAAATAAGGTAAAGCATATCAAAAACTTGTTATCCAACTTAATTTTATTATTATTATTATTATTATTTAAAACAAAAATTAGTCATATTATAAAATAAATAGTTATGCTTAAATTATGTAAATGGAGAAAATCGGTACCTTTTCAAAATTGTGCGTTTGGTTTAATGTCAGCTTGTGTAGGATGTGCTAATATTGATTCGATCGGGTTACGAAGTTGAAAACTTTGATTCGTTTGATTGACGAGACCTGTACAATTTACGAGTATATGCCAAACTGTGAGGTTAACTGATTGTAGTACGAGTATATAAGTTATGAGTTAAGTGCATGTCTAAGGCGTATAAAGCAATTGCTTGCCCTTATTGATGTGCTTGTTGGAAGTGTAATCGCATTTCTGCGAAGATTTATGGATGTTTTTATGGATGTTGATAAATTCGAAATTTCTCACTGACTTAAGACATACAGAGATGGATGCAAGGCTTTTGGTGCAGATTTTGCAGCTTGGTCGGCTCTCTCATTGCCCACAATGCCAGTGTGAACTGGAATCCGCATCAGTTTTAACTCTACTGAGATAGTACTTTTAAGTGTTCGTTAAATTGAGGATAGCAGAGCTTCGTTTAGTTTTTCTCTTGGTTTCGTGACTTAAAATATTTTATGATACTGATTCGGTTTCTAAGTTGGAAGCCTCCTCGACGAGTAAATTTATTATTGAAGTTATCCTAAAAACTCTTGGGCTCACTAATAATAATAATGTTACGAAGCTTGTTACTTAATTATTATTATTATTTAATATTTTATTATAATTAAAATTATAACAAAAAAAGTATAAGAAGCACTAGCTGCCAGGGCTATCGGCTTACTTGCATATAAATATTGTACATATCATGAATACTATACTTGTTTAAATTAGGTGAGAAATTTTAATTCTATTCAAAAAGGAATATAATAAATTAACATTGTTTTCAGTTGGATATTCAAGTATGCTTCGAATGCTTGTGTTTTGAAATATGGCTAAACGGTGTTGAGCGAGGTTGGGGCATTCGGAAATTATGTGCGTGATTGTTAGTTGTGGGTTGTTACAAAATCGACAAATGGGTGGCTGTGTCTTTAGCATTAGGTGGAGGTGGGTTAATTTGGTGTGACCTAGACGTATCCTTGTGAAACACATGTTGCTTCGGGCTGTTGTGATCGGTAGGTGAGTGGCTATCCTATTAGGGTTTATGATTTTATACGGGTGCGCATAATTGGCCCGTTGTAGAGCTTGTTGTGAGTTGTGTTTCAGAAGCGCAACTTTTATAAGATAATTGCTGCTTTGAGGTGCAAATAGAGTGACCGGGTGCTTTGAAGCACTTTTTGCTGCTCTGTCGGCTAATTCATTTCCATTGATACCACAGTGTCCGGGTATCCACATAAGTTTACCTTTGCCGTTAAGTGCTATTAGTGCTTGTTTTAGTTTTGTAATATCCTCATTTTTGTTAAGATGACATCTTGTTGCTTCGTAAACTGCTTTGCTGTCAGTACATATTATTATTTTCTCTTTTTTCCTTTGCATTCATCTAATCCTGCACTGATAGCCTGGGACTCGGCCTCGTAAATTGATGCGTTCGTTGGAAGAAGCCCATGACTTAGGACATCTCCATTATCATCTACAACTGCAAACGACGTATTTTGTGGAGTTTTCGAACCGTCAGTTAATATTAGTCGCCAGCGTTTTGACCTGTAGTAAGCTTGTGTTTCATTAAATAGTTGCATGTATGCTTCTTTACTTGTTTTGCCTTTTGGTAGGTAAGCCAAAGTGTTTATGAAATAGCTTTCATCTAGTTTCCAGGGCGGGTAAATTATCTTTGGGGTTAGATTAGAAAATGGTAATATATTTTCATTTTTCACTAATTCAAGAATTTTAAATAATGCTGATGGCTTCTTCATTTTGGAGTGTCGCCGTTTTAAGTTGTTGCGTTGAATAAAAGGCTTCCTCGCGGGCAAAAAAGTTTGGGTGTTAGACGACATCTTATGTGGGTAATACGGTCTTCGATTGTTTCGAAGCCACTCTCCGCCAACAAGTTTTGTATTTTGGTCGTTCTGAATGCGCGCAAGCTGCTCCGAATCGCTGCATGGAAGAGTGATTTTAGCAGATTTAGATTGGATGTTGTGGTATTACCGTATATTGCCAACCCATAGTCGATTTTAGCGAGCACTGTTAGTCGTGTAAAGTGTAATAAAGTGTTTGTGTGTATCTGAGTTCTTGTACTTGCTAAGTACTTAATAATATTTAATCTGGCAGCAAGGCTTTTTTTTAAGTTACTGCATTGCGTCTTAAAATTATACTTAGGGTCTACGTACAAGCCAAGTATTTTTAAATTGTCAACATTTTGTATAATATTATTGTTATGTATTACATCGAATTTATTACAATTACGTTTTCTGCAAATGTGAAGATGTTTGGTTTTTTCTAAGGATATGCGGGCTCCGGAGTATTTCGACCAGTCGTCTATTTTTTGGAGTACTGTAGATAAAACGTTTTTAATTTCGTTGGGGTTTTGTTGTTTAGCGACGATATAGAGGTCATCCGCATAGATACAATGGTAGACATTGCTCGTCTGTGAAATTAGTTTACTGAGTGCATCGAAAGCTATTACGAAGAGTGTAACTGATAGTGGGGAACCTTGTGGTATCCCATTGTACATCGCAAATGGCTCAGATAGAACATTGTTGGCTTTACATTGGAATTTTCTGTTTTCCAGAAAGGACTTTACAAAATTGTATATTTTTGGGCCCACTTGCCAGTCTCGTAGCTTTTCCAAAACTACATGGGTTCCCACCCTTTCAAAGGCCTTATAAAAATCTATCGACAAAATAGATGTGTGGTTGCGAGCGGACAAGTTCCTTGAAACTATGTATATCGTCTATGAATAAGAGTGCGTCGATTGTACCTGACCCTGGTTGGAAACCAACTTGGTTCATCGAAAGTAGTTTATGTCTCTTTATAAACCATATAATGCGTTTGGATATCATCTTTTCTATGAGCTTGGTTAGACAAGGGAGTAGGGAGACAGGCCTATCAGCGTCAAGTGAGTCAATAGGTTTACCGGGTTTTTTAATCGGTACCACTATAGCAGATTTAAAACTGTGAGGCAAAATACCAGTGTTGAAGATGTTGTTGAAGAGTTGAACTATGTGAGATTTAAAGCTATTCGGTGCATATTGTATCATCGGGTACGTGATCCTGTCATTTCCGGGTGCTGTAGCTTTTGTAGCTTTAAGACAGAGTTCAAGCTCTTGCAAGGTAAGTGGGGATTCAAGACAATTCGACTTAGACGAGAAGGTCAAAGCGGTTGGACGGTTAAGGATGTCTCTTTTGGAACTTCTGAATTCTTCGGAAAAACTGGAATCATCTGCATTGGCTGCCCATTTCTTTGCGAGTGCGTTAGCTATGTCTAAAGAATTAATTATTGTACTAGTGCCCTCGTTTATGTTTTGTATTTTATGGGGTACATAGTTGCCAGTTAAGAGCCTAATATTCTGCCACATGAGGGAAGGAGAGGTGCAAGGATTTATTTTCTTAGTAAATTCATAAAAACTAGCCGCCTTAGCTGCCTTTTTTGTTTTATTAAACTTGGCATTTTTTTTTCTGTACTCAATGAGGTTTTCCTCTGTCATATTATGACGAAATGTGTGCCAAGCAATTTGTTTGTCTGCTCTTAGAACTCGGAGTTCGGGGGACCACCACGGAACCGTTTTTTTAAAGTTGTTGTATGACGTTTGGGGTATTGCATTGTTGGCAGCTTGTCTTATTATTTTTTGAATGGAGGCAGCTTCTTTATTAACATTTACTGAGATTTGCTTACTACTGCTAATGTCTACAACATCATTTTGGTATTTTTGCCAGTTGGCTCTTTTTGTGTTGTATTTTTTTCCTAAAGGGCGACTTGCGCAAAAGCAATTGTCTCTAAAATGGTTAACTATTGGATAGTGATCACTGTTATGGAGATCTTTTATAGTATACCAGTTGCATTTCGGTATAAGACAAGGAGAACAGATGGATACATCTACTTGTGAAAACGAGTTGTGTGTGCTGAAATGCGTAGGTGAGCCATCATTCAATACACTTAGGTTCGACGACAGAATGTAGTCTTCTATAATGCTTCCTCTTTCGTTGGTAGAGGAGGATCCCCATAGTGGACTCCAACCATTCAGGTCTCCGACTATAAGAAAAGGTGCGTTCAAGTTTGCAGTGATGTTTAAGAGGTCGGCAACGGCTATTTTTTGAAGCGGGGGGATATAAAGGTTAATTAGAGTGAATTTTGTTTTTAGTTTGATTTCCAATGCTAACGCACAAAGGTTCGAAGAAATATCTATATGTCTATGTGGAATACTTTTGTGGATTAAGACTGCGCCGCCTTGCTTAGAGGTGGTAATTAAAGGCCGGTTGTGAAAATAACCTTCGTATTGTTTGGGAAACCCTGGAGTGTAATTGTATTTACAATGTGTTTCTTGTAGACATATAATCTGTGGATTGAGCTGTTTCATCAACATTTCTAAATCGCCATAATTATTATGATATCCGCGGATATTCCACTGTAAAATATCTATAGACATAATAATCAGCAAAAAAATTGTCCAAAGAAACGCTTAAGTACTATATTACAAGGAATATAGAGTTAAGTCGCAGTTGGCTCTATTTGAAACGCTAGAGTGTCACTGAAAATTCAAATAGAATTTTGATCGTCTTGTTCCGTAAGTGGATATTTTGTTGAAATTGTTTCTAAATATTGGTTAAGTGGTAAAATAGTATTGTCTTGGTTGGTATTTAGTTTTAGGAGGTTTGAGTAAGTTGCTAACGAAGTACTCGGTAAAACGTTTTTGTATTCTATATCATTTCGCTTGTCTTGTGTTTTCGATAAGTAATTCGCTGTATTTGTATCCATGTCTGAGGAACGAAGTGATAAAATTTTCTTGCTGTTGTTGTTGGGTGTGGAGTTTTGGCGTTTGGATTGTAATTTTAAATCATTTTCTGCTTGTACATATTCGCTGTTATTGTTAGGTGAAGGCGATCGTGTGAACGGTTTTGGTTGCGGACTGTTATTTTGCTCTTTGTTGTTGTGAATGTTGGAATTGAGCTTATTTGGCTTGACGACAGTAGGACTGCTTTGATGAGTGTTATTTTGACTGCTGCTTTGTTTCGCGGCTGTAGATGCGTATGAAATGATTTGAGGCTGTTGTGGGGACACGTTTTTTAAAATGTTTTTTGCTTCTCTAATGGTACACTTATTTTCGGCTTGAATCTTCAGGAGTTGTTTTTGTTGCTGAAACTTCGCACATGTGTTTGACGTTGATGGGTGTTCTTGATAACAGTTCGCGCATTGTGTGCGAATGCAGCTCTCTGGAGAGTGAGGGGGGAGGTTACAATTGGCACATGCTGAAGTGTTGTTGCAGCGATTTTTCGTGTGCCCTAGCAACTGACAGTTTTTACATCTCATAGGATTTGGGATGTATTGGCGAACTTTGACTTTATACCACGAAATGTCTAAACTTTGGGGAAGGTGGTAAAGATCAAATGTCACAATCATAACACCACTCGGTTCAATTTTCCCATCAGTATTCTTTTGGAACTTATAAATTTCTACTACTCCCTGGTCACGTAGTTCTTCGATGATTTCACTTTCACTTAAAGATATTAGGCAGGGCGCAAAAATTGTGCCTTTTGTATAGTTAAGGTTACTGTGAAACGAACAGTTGATTTTGCAAATACCTGCAAGTATTTTAGTGTCTATGAATTTGTTTGCGGTTTTTTGGTCTTTCACTAATAGAAGGAGGCTGCCGTTTCGTAGTTCCGTGATTGACAATATGTCTTTACTTATTAATTTCAAAGATCTGTGAACAGCGAAACACGAGTATTGTTTAAGTGGTTTATTTTCATCGGCTGCGGCAACAACAATATATTTTGGGTTAGAAAGTTTTGGTGCGGGTAATTCTGGATATTCTGATATAATAGAGTTTTCTTTGCGTTTTTTTGGTTTGGGGCTCTCCGCCAAGAGGGCGAATCGGTTACCCCCTATAAGGGGTGGCCCTGGGGCCATTTTATGCACTATTCTTTAAAACCGTGAGGTATGTATGTGTTTTTGACACTGGTCAAAGTATATTAAATGTATGAACACTTTTTATTGTCTGTAAGGGAAACTGTACGAGTTTCTTTGCACGAATAAAGCGAAAACGTGAAGAAGCGAGTAACAATGACAGATAGTAGATTACTAAACCGTCCGCACACTACGAGAGATAGTCGAAGACTGTTGTTACTTAAAAAAACATATGAACTACGGCCAGACACCGTCACTCTAAATGGCCTCCTTTTTCTTGATCACTACTTATGTATGTAAGAATCTCTCTACTAAAAACAATATTTCTATCTTCTACATCCATTTTAAGAAGACATTTAAGAAAATCGGCTGCCACACTATCCTACAATTTTGTCAAATCTTCTCTTTGTCATATAAAAACTCATAACACGTATTCCCCCATATTTCCTTTTTTAAAATGGAGTACCTCAAGGCGAGCCACTTTCGGCAGCCCTATTCTTGATATTGAAAAATCTTTCACCAACGCTCTAATGCTATAAATAACTGGTCAACTCAACGATATAAAAAAGGCTTTTCACGAATTATTTTAATTTATTAAACAATTTTCTAAGAGATATGGTTAGATTTGAAGGCGTATATAAACGAAAGCGGAAAGCGAAAGCGGAGTACAAACGAGAAAAGTCAACAACTGGTGGTGGACGATACAGATAGCATAACTTCAACGAACTGGTGGAGGAGGTGTGCAATCGATTGCGAAGCGAACCCGTGAACGCGCTCACAATGTGCTGCAACTTCACACCGGCGGCTGGATTGGCATTTTTTTGACACACTGAAGAGGCAAATTGATATTCAAAAAAAAAAAAAATATATATATTAAGAGGAAAGCTCTAAGTCCGTTTAAAATATATGATATTCAAAAATCCCAACTGGAAGAAATACGCCGGCTCAAAAAAAGCGTCTTGTGACAAAACAATTGGATTTGAAAGAGATAATGTTACACTTAGAAAAAGGAAGAATGCAAAGAAAATAACAAACGAAAGTGATAGTTATAATATATTTGAGAGTTTTTAAACATATTTTTAAAGTTAAGCCTGTAATATTGAATTTTATATAAAAAAGGGTTGCTTACTAATTCACCACATACCTATAGAAAAATGAGCTATACTCTTATACAAAATTATTAAAAATACATTAATAAGCACACAGTTTTCCATTGAATTTGGGTGCTTTAGATATAACGAATTCTTTTTTTTTTTTGATGAAATTAGCATACAAAGTTGGAGTAATTTTGTACTTTTTTTTTAGAAAGACATCTTAATTCAGAATAATGACTAAACAATGAAAATATGTTAAAAACGAGAAAATGCTATAACACTAATATAGCATTTATTATGTTCCGCAGAAGCGCTTTCAAATTTTCATGTCCATTTCTAAGTTTTGTACGGTACTGTAATACTAATAGTAGGACCGTTAATTGTACGCGAGTGGCAAAAGATCGCTAGGTAGGATAACACAAAATGCTTGTAAAGCAACAACACTAACTCGAAAAAATATGCAAGTTGGGCCAACTCGGTAAAATGATATCTGACGTGAGATGTAGTTTTGGGAAGTGGAAAAAACTGCGCTATTGTAAATGAGCCCTAGGAAAATACATAGGAAATTTAGACTTATGGCCTAATTCGTTTTTATTTACATAGTATTTGCAAATATATACCTAATTACATAAACCTAAAAATTGCCGGCATAACTATTTTCCGTTCCTAAATATCACTTAACAAACTCCAACATTCATGAAAGAGGCTGACAGGGTTGCTTTTGCAACTAATGGAAATTGTATCCTCGTTTGAGCGTTCTTTTGCAACTCGATTGCAAAGAAACGGGCCAATTATTGAATGCAGTCGTCACTTCACCATTTCCAGTTGGATTTTAGAAAGCGCATGTTGGATTTCAGAATAGTCAATTGGTTTTTAGAAAAAATCAATTGGATTTTAGAATGGTCAAATAGCAGTGCTCGCTACAAATAACATTGGCCGAACATACAACGAAAGGAAATGAAATTACTTTCAACTAGCAATTGTGGTGAAACGTACATATGTATGTGGATGTTCGGATGTCGAAATTATTCCAATCATAATCAGCGTAGAGAGTGCAGTAAATAAATATCTGAAGAATGACGTAAAGCTGCTTGGAATTCCTCCATGGACGATTGAACTAATGCAGAAGTTGGTAATCTTGAATGCATGCCATATGATACGAAGCATATTTAATTTTTAGCTAAGTAATGCTAATTTATATACTTTATTTTGTATAGTTATAAGGCCCCCAAAATATTATGCAATGTCACACTTACGGGTCTATTCTGCACCGGTAACAACATTTTAATTACCGGTATTCTGCACATACTTATTACCGGAAAATTTTATTACCACCGCACTAGGTGGTAACTACTAGAAAACATCTGACGTTTATTTACATTTTTGTAATAAATTAAAGAGTAGTGAAGTATTAAACGTTGATTTTTTTATTAAACTAATTGCAATACGAGTTTTCAATATTAAAAACATAATGGCGACTTCTTTGGTAATGTTACTGCTGATTGATGAGAAGGATGATGAAATATCCCTACGTAGACAGCAACTGAAAAGTCTTCGGAACAACAGCGATCCATTTAGTTTACCAAACGAAATTTTTAAACAGAATTCTCGAATGCCGAAAGAAGCATGCAATTTCGGTGCCTTCGGGGTGTTCTTGCCTTGGAGCAGCTCCGGGCGGTCCTTTACGAAGGCTACATACCAGCGTAATTGCTGCTGGGTTGTCCTTGCGTATTTTTTGCAATTAAAAATTAATGATATTATAATAATTTATTAAATTTACTTTAGTAAATCGTTCACTTATTCATCTCCATTGTGATTCGCTTGTAAAATTTGTGTTCAAATTCACACCACACCAAAGCAAACACCGTATGGTGAGTTTTACACTGTTGACAGCGTTACCAGTGTGCAAGAATGCCGGTTACAAGAAGTGGTAACATTTTTCGGTAATAAAATTTGCCGGTTACAAAATTTCCGGTAACGTGCAGAATATACGTGTTAATGGAGATTTAATAAATAAATAAATAAATTACTTAGGAAGGAACACCGCCAAAACCCGGCAAAAAACAACGTATGCCTCATTTACATATGAGTATAAAATATTCAAACGCAATTTTACTCAACCACTAACGGTATGTGCAAATCCTCGTTCTGCTCTGTATAATTATAAACAAATATTTACAATTTATCTACTAGCATACTTTACTACTTTACAAATAATAAACTCTTATTACAAGTAAACATTTTTGCAATAAAATGAAAATATTCATTCATTCATCGGCAAGCTATCGGCCGTAGGCCATGATGCAGCTAAGCCATGATTCGGAAAATGCAGCGCTGCCCAGCCGCTGCCGCTGCCGTCGTCGTCGTCGTATAATGTGTTATTGATTTTACTGCGCAAAAAAAACTGGTATAAACAAGTGTGATAGAATTTTCCATATGCAACATTGTTATAGATTGTTTTTGTATAAAAAATTATAGGCACGTGTACCATACAAATAAATTATATAAATAGTTGTCATTTTTTTAATTAGTATTAGTATGGTGTTTGCGCGTGACGGTTATACATATCCGTTTCATAATTACTTGGGACCTGGTAATTCTATTTATAAAGATGATGAACCTGTTGATGAAGTAGATTTTGATGCACATATATGTACATGATTTGGAATATGAATTAGCAACTACTGATCAACAAATTAGAGAAGCTGACAGAACTGCAATTACATCATTTATAAATGATTATAAACAGAATGGAACTTTAGCAGAATTATCTGGTATAGTTGGATTATCATTAAAATATGGTTTTGAAAGTGTTTTTGGAGTAGTATATCCGAATACTACTATGTCAAGTGATAATAAAACTTTACCTCAATTAGTATATGCTTCTCGAGAAAGACATTTAGCACAAGAGTGGAGTCGTATTAAAGATACACCAGGTAAAGGTGGTTTCAGAAATTATATCGATTTTAAAACTAATGCATTAATTTCAAAACAAATTTATGACAGTTATAAAGTTAGTGGATATTATTATATAGCACTAAAAAGAGATTTTGATGCATCTCATAGCGCCGGAACCAATAACGAACTCGCCAACAAACGATCCAGACTTTCCGAAGAAGATAGTGGAACAAGTGACAACGTTCAACACGATCCTACTTTCATTGAAAAGCCAAATTTTAGTGGTCATACTAATACTAATATGGATGTTGATGTGCAAGAAAATATTCATCAACAAAGTGGTTCAGGTCGTGGCCCGACTGCGGGGGCGAGATCGGGAGCGAGCGGAAATAATGATTCCACTTCTGGAAACGTCACATGGATAAGACCAAGCACTCCATGTGCAAATAGTTATATGCATTTCTCAAAAACTAAAATACTTTGTAGTTATGGATATAGTACTGAAAATATACAAACATCTGAAACTATTGATCAGATTACAACACCTTTGGCATTAATTCCAGTTGATTTCATACCATTTTACTTAAGTGAAGTTGAATACGATATGTTACCCACTACTGTTAAAGTGACAAAAGTTTCTTGTCAAATTACACCACTTGGTACTCGTACTGCTTTTGACGTTGGAGCAAGTACATATTAGTGGAACTGCTACTTCAGAATATGTTCCAATTGGGTTAGTTGTCGAAGGCTTAAATAAAGAATTTTATGGCAAAAATGTTAAGTATAGTTCAGAAAGTACTGATCCAATGAAAGTAACTGGAATAAAAAATATGAATGTAACTGAAATATATGAAAAATATTATAAACATATACCATCAAATGCATTATGTGTACCACAAGATATAGAAGAATATTTTGTACACGAATGGAATAGAGAAGAAACGCCTGATGCTAATAAATATCCTCAATATACATATAACTCATAATAAAGGAAGTGTTAGAATGGATGAAAAAGTACATCAATTTTTAATAAATCAAGCAATTGGTATTCCTATTGCTAATTATGAATATAAACCTAAAAGTGGTTTTATTTAACGTGGAAAAGAACATTTTGTTCCATATACAAGACAAAAATATAAAGTGCATTCCATACATGCTCGTCCGCATAGTCATGTTTTACAATTTTTTAAATCTGGAAACAAAAACCTATATCTGAAGACATTGGATTGGGATCAACATCAACAACTCCAATAGTAAATAATAATTTAAATGATATATTTGCACAAACAATTGAATCTTATGGAACATATCATCCACTACGAGGAGGTTTTGGTTATGATACACAACCTCAGTTACATGTAGGAATTTCAGCTACACCTCAATTAAAACCAACTGAAACTAGTCGAACATATTTAAATAGTTGTTGTTATTGGAAAGTCGAATGTTCAATTGAAATTCAATTTATGTAATATATCATCTGCTTTTGGTAAAGGAACAAGTGTTAGCTGGCCAATGGAAACATCATTTTGTGCAAATTATGATAGAGCATATACATACAGATGGTCAAACATTATTTGGTGTAACCGATGATTCAAATGGACGTATTACCGCTGAACAAAACAACGATGATGAAGAAGAAGAAACTGATTTTGCAGTAATAACCAAAACTAGAACATTACAAATTAAATAAAAGAATATTTTATGTTTCAATTATTTTATATTTTATTAATAAATGATAACATGATAATGGATGAGGTTTTTTCTTCAATGATTTTAATTTTTTACATGGTCTCCATTTGTAAGTAAACAATCTTGATCGGAATGCTGAATCTTTTGGAAAAACATCATTATTAGATAAAACTATAACTGGTGTTCGCATAATTACAGCATCATTACAATATTTTACCTTAGCATTAACAGTATCTCCCCCAAATAACATTTTTAATGTTTCAACAGCTGAAGATTCTAAAAATGGTTCATTCCATAATATAATTCTTCGACTAACACATTCCATTAAAGGAAATGCACAATATCTATTGAAATTTCCAATTTGACCAAAATTTAAACAATAATGAATAAATGAATCCATCAAAAAATTTTTTCCGGCATTTGGAGGAGATATTATGAACAAAGTATTTTTTTAAGGAATATTTTTGTCAATAACATCATATAAATTTTTTAAAAAAGTAGTAATAACATTTTTATCATTATTAAATTGAAATTGTAATAAGTCATCTAAAATATCAATAGATTCTTTAATATTATAATAGTAATCATACAAATTTCCTATTGGTGCATTAAATATTAAATTTTGTGGTTCAATAGATTTTAGATATAAGTAAATTTCCTGAAATGAAAGATTATTAATATAATTATTTACAATTCGAATACAATTTTTTATTAATATTGAATTTATGTCCCAAAATTTAAATTCAGATGATAACCAAATTGAAGTATTTAATATATGTTGTATTGGAGCAGTATCATGCTTCTTAATAAAATCTATTATTTTGTCTCCCTTTCCTCTTTTTTTATTCCTTCAATCTTGTTGATTTGATTCGTTGCAGCAAGTAATAATTTCATTATTAATTGATGATTCAGGTCCAACGGAGAATGCGTTAGAAAAGTCGACCGATAATTCGCTTCCTTCCACCATTCCGTCTTTGGCTTCTTGCAAATCTTCGAAAAATCGTAAACATCGAGCTTCACTACTTGGAAACCACGTTCGCCCGGCGATGTTATAGTATAAGTACTGCCTGGAACCTTTCTGCAAATAGATTGAGCGATTAACCCAACGTTGGAGCGTGAATTTCCAACTTGGAATGACTCGTCGAGCAAATCTTCTATTGATTTGTTGTTGGATGCAATTGGTGAAGGCGCATCTACATGAATTGTTGGAATATGTGCAATCATGGATGATGTGGAGGTGATTCCCGTGATATGCGATGATGTGGATGGTCCCTGAAAATTTTCGGCATAATTGTTCGTGATCCAAGTTGAAGTCTCCAAACTCATACTCTGTTCCAAGAACGTCGTGGACCACTCGCTGTTTAAGAGGATAGTTACCAAATGTTTCAGTGAACACCTTCCTAACTCTTTCTTCTGGGCAATCAATGTTTTTTGACAATACAGTAGGGAGTCCATCAACACATGTAAATGCCTCTTCGCTTCATACTGCTTCTGAACCAAGGAGAGAGAGATCAAAATCTCTAAAGTCGTAGTCGAATGAAGAAGGAATTCCGTCGTCCAAATTAACAATATCAGAGACAAAAGAGACATGTCACTGATATTGTCCGAAAGTATACTTGCTTTCTTCATTTCCTCGTCGATGTCTTGTTTCTTCTTCTTCAAGAGTGGATCCTGATGTTGGTCCTGTTTCCTCTTCTTCTTCTTCTCCTTCGTAATTGCTGTCTCCACTGCTTGTGTATTGGCTATCATCGGAGATTGTTGTTGTTGGTTTAAATCGCTTAACGTATTCTGCAATGGATTGAAATCGTCCTCGTTTTCTGTTAATACTGGAGAATTGTCGTCCACTATCACTGGATCCCGTTGAATTGTTACTTTCTTCATCTTGTCGTTCTGGCGAATAAGAATACGAACACTTTGATATTTCACTTTCGTTGTCTGAATACATTTAACTTCTTATAAAATTTGCTGCTTTATATAGTAAATTTTCTGCGTTAAAATCAATAACACATTATACGACGACGACGACGACGACGGCAGCGGCAGCGGCAGCGGCTGGGCAGCGCTGCATTTTCCGAATCATGGCTTAGCTGCATCATGGCCTACGGCCGATAGCTTTCCTCAGTTGATTGATTTTTTTTTTTTTTTGTACTTTTCACATCCATGATTTTCAGAGCTTTTATATCCATCACAATGACGCTCAATTATCTAACTATCGAATTGCATTGAAGTACTTCCTAACCGTCACGTAAGGATTCACACCGATGATAAAATACAAACGCACATTCAAACACAATCACACAATCCAAGTGTATGCATGAGTTCGTCTCTTGTATGAGTTTGAAAAATAAAGTAAAATGTTATCACTCTTTTTACTTAGCACCTTAGTGTTGCCAGTTTACTGCGTTTTGCTGTGAAAATTGTGCTTTAGTTATTTAGCCTTTTTTTTAAGCTATTTTTAAAGCTAGTGAGTTTTTTTAGCTACGAAATTAATTGCTTTTTATTGTTTGCTATTTTCATTCTTTCAATTCATTAACTTTTCATATTGAACCTTTTTCATGGCTGTATCGTTCTTTCGACGAGTTTATAAAATTAAAAAAAAAATGTGTAAGTATAATTGGCCTTGAAATTAATCTGAAATGCGTAAAAATTGTCAAACTTATTTGATTCGTTTAATTCAGCAATTGAATACCTCAACGAGCACTGCAAAACATTACGCCTGTGAAAATATGGATTTTGCTTCATTTAAAACTTCACTGACCGTTGTGGGATCCAATGTTTTGATACTTTTAAAAACGAGAAAAAAAGACAAATATTAAGGTTAAAAGAGTCAACAGATCGGTATCAGAGGCTGCTTCGGATGGTGAAGATATTAATGTCTCAATTTGAAATAATATATCTACTTATTTGTGTTATTTGATAGAAAATAGTTAGTGTTTTGTAATTTTAATTTTTTTTAAATAAGTGTTTATGTCAGGAACTGTAACGATTAAATTTTGTATAAAAAAAGTCATGATTTAAGCGTTATTTTATGTTTTGTTTTTTTTTTTTATTTTTCGATCAAAAATAATCGCTATTCTTAGATTTATAATTTTCCGATCATACTTCATCGCTTTTTTGTGACTTTTATTTTTTCGGTCAAAAATAATCGGTATTCTTGTATTTAAAGTGTTTCGATCATAATAAAATCTAACAAATTTGTAATCGTTGTTTTATGATTTAATATTTTTTCGATAAAAAATAATCGTTATTTTTGGATTTTTATTTTTTCGATCCAAAAATTTGAATTTTTAATATTTTGATCTAGTTTGATTGTTATCTTTTGAAAAAAAACCGTTATTCTTGCATTTATATTTTTTCGATTATACTTCATTGTTTTTAAAGGATTTTTATTTTTATTTTTATTTTTATTTTTTCGATGAAAAATAATCGGTATTCTTGTATTTAAAGTTTTTCGACCATAATAAAAGTCAATAAATTTTTCGTCGATGACTATAATATATTTTATTATCGAAAAAATATATCAGAAAATATCGACCGAATATTATCGAAAGTTTTAAATGCACGTAAATCGATTATTTTTTTATGGAAAAAATAAAAATTCCATAATAACGATCAAACTAGATCAAAATATTAAAAATTCAAATTTTTGGATCAAAAAAAAAAAATTCAAAAATAATGATTTTTTTTTATCGAAAAAATAAAAATGGGTGTTTGCTTAAAGTTCATAATATATTCCTCTCCATTTTTCGTTTACAAGTGTGCTTTGTAAAATTTCTGAAAGAACGTAATAATAGTTTTTGATGAAAGAGGCAAAGTTCAAAATCGAAATCATTTAGCAGCGATTTTAGCTATTTTCCAACAATAATCTAGCTGAAGCTTTTGAATTTGTGTGGCAACACTGCCTAGCGCACCCAGGAAGAGTTCTCAAATGACGCCGCCATGCCTGCAGCTGTGGTTTAAATATTGCTTGCATTGTGCATCGTTCGGCTCGATTAGGACCTTCAATCGATTGCCTGTGGCAACAGCGAGCGGCAAAGTACGTGGTGTTGCTGCCAACGTTCAGGCAAATCAATAAACAATAGCAAAAGCGAAGAAAGTGCTAAATTGCTATTTACATATGTTTGTTGCATACATTCAGCCATTCACTTACTACACTACCCAGTCAGGAAGAAAACGTATACATATTTTGCGAATAGTTCCTTCAAATTAGTTAAATGAAATAAATCCAATTTATTTATTAATAAGTTAAAAAAAAATATTTTGTTTGCAAGTTGATTGTTTAATTCGCAAATGCTTACCGATAAATTCAAAAAAATTGAATTTCTAATAATTTAAGTCGGCAAAATGGTTTTTTGTAAACAAAAAATGTAGCTTACGCGGCTAAATATAATTGGAATTAAGTGTTCTCTGTGTATCTCCGCGACCAATCAAATTATCAAACCTTTCAGTGTATTTCAGTGCAAAGTATTTGTTGTGCCAAAAGCTTCAGCTGAAAGAACATAAAATATTTATGTTAGCAATAGGCCTGTTTCTTTGTAGCTGACTGGCCAAGGAACACTAACAAATTTGCATATAAAACAACAAAACAATATATCCGCAAATTCTTCAAAAATGGAAAAATTTCTAATAAAATGGGATACAATTTAACGGTTTGTTTTATAATCCCTTTATATTGCGCGCAACAAACCCGGCTTTTCCTGTATCATCGTCGCCAGGGCCGAGATGCCTGAACATTAACATACCACTCACGAAGTTGTAGGTTTCAATCTCATCAGATATAAATAAAGGTGAACTTTTTTAATGCTTGGAAGTAATAATGCTAAACAAATATAGTTTCGAAATCAGTAAAAATAGTTGTAGTTATTAGCACCAGCATTGGAAAAAGTAGTAGTAGAAATTAGCAAAAATAGTAGTAATAATTAATAGTAGCATTCAAAATGAGTATTAGGGATTAGTAGTATTACTGGTAAAAATAGTAGTAGTAATCAGTAGTAGCATTAGTAGAAAAAGTAGTAGTAGAAATTAGCAAAAATAGTAGTAATAATTAATAGTAGCATTCAAAATGAGTATTAGGGATTAGTAGTATTACTGGTAAAAATAGTAGTAGTAATCAGTAGTAGCATTAGTAGAAAAAGTAGTAGAATTTAGTAAAAATGGTAGTAGTAATTAATAGTAGCATTCAAAAAGAGTAGTAGTAATTAGTGGTAGTACTAGTAAAAATAGTAGTAGAAATTAGTAAAAATAGTAATAGTAATTTGTAGTAGCATTAGTATAAACAGTAGTAGAAATTAGTTAAAATAGTGGTAATAATTAAAAGTAGCGTTCGAAAAGAGTAGTAGTAATTTGTAGTAGCACTGGTAAAAATAGTAGCAGAAATTAGTAAAAATATTAGAAGTAATTAGTGGTAGCTCTAGTATAAATAGTAGTAGTAATAAGTTGTAGTAGCAGTAGTAGTCGTAGTAATAATTAGTAGCTGTAGTAGTTAGTAGTAGTAGTAATTGATAGTAACTGTCGTTATGCTCGCCGCTCCACTAAGCGATTTGCCCAAGTCACGTATCTGCCTTTGACTTTGAAACTTCATACTTATCGTTTTCTTGCTGTCTGGGTGTTTCCCATTTTAAGTGATACTCGAATGCCATGTGCACGACCAAGCAGAGACAGGTGTTGCCGTCAACAAAGTCCTATGGTAGTGCAAAAAAAATTAAAGTAGTGAAAAAGTGGAAGACAAAAGATTGATTGGAATGAATGCAATGAATTCACAATGCCAACACACACAGATACAAAGACAGTGGGATCTGGGAGGAGTGAACTAATTAATGCAGGCTCAGTTTATGAAACCCTAGTCGTTCAATTTCCCCATATTGAGTTATTTTTCAATAATTTTTTTAATAAAAGTAAGATAAAAAAATGGAAAAAAAACGTATGAATTCGTTGTTGTTTGTTTACCGCGTTTGATGTGGGATTTTTGTACTGCTTTGTCTCGAAGTCTTTGCAATACCAAAATACTGGGAAAATCTGTAGTATTTACTACAGCCCATTGGTTGCATTTGTCGAAAACTTTATTAGCCTCAGAACCTGTTATTGTATTCATGATTGTCTCATTGTTTACGTCAGCGATATTGTCGTCTGATGAGTCAAACGTCTCGACATCATCTTCAATAAAAGTTGTCTCATTCGATCTCAGCAGAATTACATTTTTCAATGCCGTCGTCTGTATAGGTGACGTTACAAAATTAAAAAAAAAATCAATGCACATCTGCAAAAAGAAACGGCAACAGAGCTTGTTTTTTCATGAGCAGTTACATGTCTTCCTTGACGTAATTTTTGCAAGACCAAGGCTATTGGTATATTTTCTTCGTCATCATTGCTATTTGATTCTTCGGAATCAATACTTTCCAAAACTCGTTTCCAACATTTTTCTATAATGCATTCCCCAACAATAATAAATATAATTTTCCCAAATTTGATACATAGGATGAGGGTGGGAAAGGGAACACGCGTGTCTGTTTTTTGTTTGGAAAATGGGCGCCGCCAAGTCTACTGCCAAATATTTTCTAAATCAAACTAAAAACGCCAATTTTTCACACAACGGTATTTTATAAAAATTAAAAATAAAACGCGATATTTAAGCCAGCAGTAAAGACAATTCGCTCAAATTTAGTGTGGAGGATGGGGCTGCATTAGCAAATACACGGAATGAAAAAAAATTTGAAATGGGCGTGGCAACGCCCGATTTAGAGCAAATAAATAGATCCTCGAAACCATGCTACTAAAATCTGCGAAATTTGGCAGATACAGCACATTTCATATAAGTAAGCAAAATTTCAAAAATTTTAAAATTCGGACCAAAACAACGCCCACCTCACATATAATTATAATTTACAAAAATCATAAATACGAGATATTTAAGCAACTATTAAAGGAAACTTGCTTCGATTTAAATGTCGAATGATAATGAAGTATAAATAAAAAAACCACGCCCACCTCTTATATAACGGTACAAAACAGAAATCAAAACAATCCAATATTTCTTAACTATAGAAGGTAACTTGCAAGGTAACGTACGCTTTGCATTTACAGTCAGAAAGCGCAATTTCGAGAATTATAAAAATTAGAATAAAATGATGTTCAGCTCTCTTATAATGGTAATTTACAGTAAATCGAAGTATGTAATATTTTACTAAATCATGTCACGAATTCTTTCCAATTTGCTATAAAGAGTTTAATTTGAAACAGAAATACTTATATAAGCAAAATTTTGGAAAATGCTTGTGGTACGTTAAAATCATACCAATTTCCTTTTGTTTTGCATTTAAATCAATACACGTCGTTTAAGGTTTTTAAGTCATGTCATACCCACCTTACTTTGATGCGCCAATTAAGTCGTAATTTTTTTTTTTTTTGGATTTCGAGCAGAGCTTTTGGGCTTAAAATATTTTTTAAGCCTTGATATAAGGGGAATATGTATATATCGAATATCAGATATATGCGTCAAATAGCTGGGAAGTTACGGTGAAGAGTATTTTTACTCTAAACTGGGGGCGTGAGTCCGCCTTTTTCTCTAGCAAATAATATATATGGATCTTTATCCCAAATATTGTACATCTGCATCAAATTGTTGCGGCTTTTTAAGTAACTAAGCTTTTTTATAGTATAGAGTGTGGTTCCATCAAGCAACTATCGGGTCTTGCAATAGGAACGTACAAAAGTTTTTTTTTAAATAAAACAAAAACGGTTTCGGGTATGAATTAAATTCTTTATTCCTGTGAAAGTGCATTCGATGCCATTATGTATGGAACTCGATTTCTTTTGCATTGACACCACGGGCACGCTTGCATAAGTCCAGACGCTGAACCCAATTTTAGACGGTTTTCAAGCATAAATCGACCGATACTGCTGCAATTTCACGTTCGATATTCGTACGAAGTTCATCAATCGTCGCTGGCTTGTTGGCATAGACCATAGACTTGACGTAGCCCCACAGGAAATAGTCTTACGGCTTCAAATCGCACGACCGAGGCGGCCAATTGACTGGACCATTTCGTGAGATAACACGTTCACCAAACTTGGTTTTCAATAAATCGTTGTTGGATCGTATATCTTTCCATGATGAAATAGCAAACCTTACTGAAGAGAAATGTCAAAAGAGCGGGGGAAAATATGGCGTAGTTTGCTGTCACTATCGGTCTACTTTTGTAGCGTCCCTATTGAAAAAACCCTTCAGTTGATCAATAAGACTTATTAATGTATAATGATATTCGTCTGCACCGAATAGTTGCGGATATAAGACAAACTCAAACTTTTCTCTTGCATGCGGTTGTGGCGGCATCCTCTTCGAAATTAAAATATACACATATATCCTATGCAGGGTCTAAAGGCCACACTCACTTTTTGTGAAAATTTCATAAAGATCGGCTGAATACTTTGGACGCCTAAAATGAATTCGCATTAATTTTTATATAAGAATGAGATTAACTTTTTTGATTGCATGCAACAAATAGGGGTTATTAAAAAAAAAACACTTGCGCTGGGCATTTAAAAGTCGCTTGTCCGAAAATGGACTCTTTCTTGCTTGTGGTTATTGAATTATCTTTGGAGTTTGAATTTGAAAGAAATTCATATTAAGATGTGTTCACTCTATGGAGTATAAAATGTAAAAGTTTTGATCTTCACTCCTATCGGCATGTTCGTATTGGCGCAGTGCTATAAGGCCATCGGCAATAAAGCCATAATGGCTTTATTTCACATTTAATTGTGAAATAGGGCCATATTTTTGATATGGCTTTATTGCCAAACATAATTGGGCAATAAAGCCATTATGGCTTTATTTCTTTTTTTTAATATAAAAGGAATGAAATGTAAAACTTATATTTATATTTGTGGGTGGGGTGCAATAACGTCACATGAAATAACGACACAGTGTCTTTATTTCCAAATTTTTTTTTATATATATATATATATAAAAATTCCGTAAAAGGGAAATTTTCCTTTTACAAAAAGATTATCATGTACAATTTACTATATACATATGTTATAAAATTTCCCTTTTACAAAAAGATAAATAAATACATTTCGTAAAAGGGAAATTTCCCTTTTACAAAAAGATTATTATATTCATTTCGTAGCACCCCACCGTCAAATGCATGTGTGTTACCATGTACATATGTTTTGCTTTATTTTTCAATTGTAAAATATAAAACTTTGTGTTATTTCTCAATCAACTATGAAATAAGGCAAACGGCAATAAGGCAAATTTGTATTATTATTATGTTTGTTATTTTCTCAATTTCATTTTTGTGCACTTGATTGAAATAAAATTTTTGTTAAAAGGAAATAAGGTCACATTTTAAATTGTTGAAAATTTACCTAAACGGCAAAACCAAAGTAACGGTGCTGCTGATGGCGTCACCTCTGTATTTTCTGCATCGTGTGTCATTATGACTTTATTACTCAGTTGAGTATGGCTCTATTTCCCAACGTGCGGTGTAATAAAGCCATATGCCCCTATTTCCCATCTTGTTGGGAAATAAAACCATATGGCTTTATTGCCGATGGCCTTATAACACTGTGCCGTTCGTATTATCGGGGGTTCACTCCAGCGAGACAACACTGTATACACATTTCATGCATACGTCCATATATATTGGCTGATGATACACACAAATCATCTTACCCGTCTACATATTTGCGTGTTGTGCCTTCATTACATCCTCCTTCTTTTGTTTCTATTTGCTTAGTTTTCTTCACTCTGACAATGGCACATATAATGTGAATTTCCTTGTGTTCGATATGAATCGCTATATATAAATTCCTAGATATCTTCTCATATCCAAACGTATTCAACTGAGTATATTCATACACTGACTAATCTACTTTTTCACAAACCACAATACATACATGCCGCCTGGAGAATATCTATGCATACATACATAAATATGTGTGTACGTTGCTGTAGTATTTATTTTAGTGCAGGAAAGTTTAAGAAAACGGGATTCGAGAGTAGAGTAGAACAATCGATTACTTTGCTCGTTAACAGGTTCTATGCCACAACATCGTTGAGATCTGACAGTGAGTAGTGTGTGATGCTGTCTGTAAAGTTTAAGCTCACATACACTATATACATAAATATATCGTTCTCATACATAATATGTGTATGTACATATATACATATAGTATGTATACACCTAAGAATGGTGTGTGCGTTGCAAAGAGAAAACTTCAAAAAGACATTTACAAAATTATTGTTTCTTTTACCTAAATGTTTTTAAATGACAGGTTTATAAACTGTAGCAAACTTTAACATTGAAGGATTTATTATGAATGCGGATCGGAAGGAATTTTATAAATATATTCACACACATCTGCATGCAATTAAGTCACTCATACGCCCCCACTCCTCTTATTTTGAAAGAGTTTATATGTAGGCGCGTTTGAGTGGTTCAATTGTTTTCGGTGACATAAAAGTGACGTACAATTTACTATAGTATGCTAAGTAATTTAAATATTATGAAAACTAGAATAGAATTTAATGGATGAATTGAGTATTTTAAGTTTGCTAATATTAGAGAAATATGATTTTTGAGCTATTTTCTTATTGGCAACAGTGGTTTTGACACTGGTTTTGAGTAGATTGGTTGGGTTTTTTGTGATTTTCTTGAGTTTCCTGTTTTGGTTAATTTTAAAAATTTCAAAATGGTTGCGTTTTGTTTATCGGAGTTTTTTATATAATTTAATTTCACAAGAGCATAGTTTTGCTGCTTATAAAAGCGAATGATATGAATAGGCAAAACGAGATTTTCCAACAGAGTGATTTTTAAATAATATATCGTAAGTTAATTTCGAGGGAAATTTTGGTCATTCACAAGATGTTATCCCTCTCACAGTGTTGTATTTTCATTAGGGTGCATCACTCTCCCCTTCCATATATTAAGAAATCTACAATATTTTTAAATAGAAATAATATAATTTATGTTTTAAGACTTTTACCAAACTATTTATGAAAAATATGAAGTTCTACGTGAATTGTAACGAATAATGCTAGCTGAGAAAACTGAGAAATGAGAAAACTTGAATAACGCAGCCAGGACTTGGCCGATGTAGAGTTTTGATTCAAATCTCAGATCTATATAGCTTTACCTATCTTATTATCAATTGCGGTGTTTTTTTTAATCATTAAACCACTTTTTTATTTACTAAAAAATGATTTTTTGGAAATATTTTAAAATTGTTTCAGCTCACGTAAATCTTAATATCTTTTTGAAACACTTGGGTGGTAGTCTTAGAAGATAATACATTTTATAAATATGTGATATAATAAAAAGTCCATGAAAATTCCTAATTTTAGGAAGCTTCTACAGGAAAGCGTAACAACGATTTAATGTTACAATTCGTTCCGTTCAAAAATATAGCTTATGAAAAATTATTTTATATTATTACAGGGTACATATAAAAATTTAAAATGATTCCAGATTGCTAGAAATTTTCAAGCTACCTATTTTTTATTAGAAACTCGCAAACCCGACTTGCATTGCAACACTTTTGGAATACGCTTTTGGGAATAAAATATTTTTTTGTTTTTACATCTTGTGTAAAAAATTCACTGTATGAAAAACATGGGTTTTCCCGATTTCATTCATAAAATTTAGGGATTGCCCTTGTGCTTCATTTATTGGCATTTAAGATCAAATGACATACCATTTGAGATGCTACGAATGCTTCGAATCGAAACATCTTCGCCTATTTATTTGCTATTGAGAATGATCGCTTCGATGATATTGGTCTATAATTTTGCCATGAGTCGTCTAACAAACGAACAACGAGTTCAATTTATTGAACTTTATTATCAAAATGCGTGCCATTCTTCTATTTCAGTTTAATCGACCTACTGAGGCGTGACTGAATTTCACACAAAATTTACATTATTGGAAATTAAAACCACCAACACGCTTAGGTGGTGTGCGAACTGAGAAAAATATAGCAGTTGTATCGGCCAGTGTTAGTATTGATCTTGAGTTATCGATTCGGCGCCGTTCGCAGCAATTGAGGCTCTGTTACTCCACAACATGAAAAATTTTGCGGAAGGTTTTAGGTGTGAATCCCTTCCAAATACAGCTGGTGAAAGAATTGAAACCAAATTACCTACCACAACGCCAAATTTTTTGGTAAATGGGCTTTTGAAAAGTTGGCGAATTCCGTGAACGGTTCATTTCACGATTAGGGTCTGTACATTGACCTCCTATATCGTGCGATTTAACGTCTTTATACCATCTTTTGTGGGGCTATGTTAAGGCTCATGACCAAAGCGATAAGCCTGCTTTGATTGACTTACATGAAGCCAACATTGAAGTATTTATTTGTGAGATACCGGTGGCAATGTTGGAAAGAGTATGCCATAATTGAACTTAACGGATGGAGTATTTGAGGGGCAGCCTTAATTATGATTTAAAGTTCGTCCTTGTTAAGTCGGTAAAATAATCTCTCCAAACCGGCCTGGTATAACTTAAGGTTTATCAAGGCTTATAAGGCTTATCAATGAAAACAATAAAAAAAAACCTATGCGTATAAACTGTACCAAAACTAGAATAATAATTTGGAGATTCTTGAAACTTACAGTAGATTGCAAAAAGAGTTTGATGTTTTTAACAGTTTTTTATATCAAAATTACGGAGAGCGAAATACCAGCCAATACTATAAGACTTTGGCAGCTTATGAATAGAAAAAGAAAAACACAGGAATTCCGGATATGGCAGCGGGTGTTTTTTTTATACCGATAGAACTTTCGATAGGGAAAGCTGTCACTTGACAGCTGGTAATAGACATTTCGTTTTGACTTTTCTGTTCAGTAAGCATTGACAAATCATCGTGGAAAGAATGACGGCGCAACAGCGTTTACAAATTGTGGAAATTTACTTGAAAAATCAATGTTCTGTTCGGCAAACTTATAGAGCACTTCGTGGATTTTATGGTCCACATAATCGAGCATCAGAGCAGCTTATTCGTCAAACTGTTGATAAATTTCGAACAACATTTACTCTACTCGATTAAAAACCAACAACAAGACAAAGAACTGTAAGTACAGAAGAAAATATTGATGCTGTAAGTGATAGTGTTGGAGAAGATCCGAATTTGTCTATTCGCCGCCGTATTCAACAAGTTGGACTTTGTCCATCCACAACATGGAAAATTTTGCGTGGTTCAGGTCGCATCCGACTCACCGAAGCTAGTCGTGGCGGACATCTGCCAGAAATCGTTTTTAAATATTAAATTTCATGAAAATATCTTTCAAATAAATAAAAAATAATTTGGTACCATACCTCATTTTTTATGTGTTTTATTTCAATTTAAAGTTCTATCAGTCAAAAACAAAACACCCTTAATATTATACAGGTGAATCCTCAACGGACGTTCAAAACACTTTTTGCCAGTTGTTTTCTTCCTTCCGTCTTTGTCCCTCAACCAGAAACTGGGGCAATTAATAATTCCAACAACAACACATTTATACTTAAAGGTTTACAGCTCTCAGAAGATGAAGTTCTAGTTGGTCATTTAGCTTTGCCAAACGACGCGAATCCGGGAGAAGTGGGTTTTCTCCCTCTCTATTAAAGAACTCTGCTTCAGCGTTAGCCGTACCATTGTCATTATTCTTTAACATCTCTAATTTTAGGAAAATTCGTAAAGGTTTTGCGAAAGATCGTTCGTTATACCTGTTCACAAGTCGAGGAGCAAATCCGAAGTCCAAAATTTTCTTTCAATCTGTACAATCTCAAGCATTCCTGAACTTTTTGCGAGACTAGTTCACAATCAGATTATTTTTGATATTTCTGAGTTTATATCGTCTGATCAGCACGGTTTCGTTAAAGGTAGATTTACTTCTACAAACTTAGCTTTATTTTCTAATTTCGTTTTTATAAGATTAGTCAAGAAATACTACTCAAAAAACTGGAATCAATCGGATTGCATGCTGGAATGCTTAAGTGGTTTGCGTCTTATCTTGCTGATATGATCCAATTTATCGGTATAAACTATACCAAGTCAGATGTGATTAAAGCCAACTCAGACGTACCGCATGGTAGCCACCTAGGACCATCTTACTTTTCTTGATTTTTGTCAATGATAGTACAGAGATTTTAAAGATTTACGGTCGTCTGACTGACATTAATCTTCAGGCGGACTTACTTAGACTGCGAACATGATGTGATGCTAAAAATTTACGAAAATAAAGATATGGGGGGGGGGGGAAAGGCTGTGGGGGGTCATACTCATCTCGAATATGTCTCTTTCTGAAGATATGGAATATGAATATATATTATGATCTCCAAGGCTAGGTCAATGCTCGGTTTCCCAATGAGGAAGTCAATGAATTTCGGGACCCCTTTACGCTTCAGAGTTTGTATTTTTTACTTGTAAGCTCGACTCTACCAGATCACTGCAACGTCTTCCAAACTGAGGTCTCAGCTATCATGGAGGCGGTAGAGAAGATTGGGACCGGGATTATAGGAAGATATATCTTCATTTTTAATGACAGCCCGGCAGAAATCAGAGCTCTGAGCTCTTTCATGTTTAACTCGAACATCGCGTTGGAGTGCCGCCTTTTCTATACAGGAGATGGCCAAGCAGAACAGACTGTACCTCGTTTGGGTCTCTGGTCACCGGAACATAGAGGGAAACTGCATGGCAGACGAACTTGCAAAACAAGGTACGACCAATCAGATTCCTCAGGATAAAGAACGCATTGGTATGCCGTTTGCCACTTGCAAACTGCTACTCAGAGATGGTACATATAAACAAGCTGACAATAGATAGAGGCAAAAGACGACCTGTCGAACCTTAAGGCAGACGTGGCCTAAATGGGATCGGAAATGGTCGCGCAGCGTTCTCTCTCTAAAAAGGGAAAGCATCGCCAACGTGATCGGGGCTCCAACAGGGCACTGTCTGATAGGGAAACATGCTGAAAGGTTGGGAATACCCTTCCGAAGATGCTGTAGGCGCTGTAAGAATGACGAGGTGGTCTAAAAGAGATCACCGTTTTTGGATGACCTTAGCGTGGTTTCGAGCACCGAGGTAAATTGCCTGTTGAGGTTCATCAGTGCCGCAAAATGGTTTGGTGAGGGGTAATTTTTCTTCTTGGATGGTACAAAATTTTTCTTTGTGGTAACACAATGGGCCTCCTAATACTGGCCTAAGTGAACCACTGCAGGCGGCTGCCACTCCAACCTAACCTAAGCTCGAACCTTGAGTATTACATTATTTTATTGCATTTTTGTTTTTTAAATTGTAACTAGTCTACTTTAACACAGTTATATATTTACATGCCTACTTACTTTGTACAAGTACATTAATATTGTACCAACTTTTTCTTTTAATTTTAAGTTTTTTTTTTTTAATTTTAGTAATCTAACTAAGTTGTACTCTAATTGATGAAATAAATAAATAAAAATCATAAAATATTTACTTTGAAGAAGCTTCTACGGAAAAGAGTTATCACGATTTTAAGACGCGATTTTACCGATTCAAAAACAAAGCCTATGAAAAAAGATTTAGTATGCTAGCGTGCATATTAAAATTTAAGATGATTTCAACTTTTTAGAAATCTACTTACTTTTATTAGAAATTAGCATCAATTGGTATCTTTAAATGAGATTAAAAAAATAACGGTTATTGGACCTTGAAAGTACACCATTTATATTTCAGCCCAGTCAATTTATTTCGTCAATATTACCTAGTACTTGTGTTATGATTGGTTGTCTGGTATTAGCTTTGGCTGAGCGCCTGGAAACCAACTACTTAGCGCTTGAGGCGCCATTTTGATACGCTGATTCTCCTTCTTTTTCTACTATACTTTACCTCTTCCGCTCTATTCTAGAATCATTTCTTTGCGACGAGTAATACAAAAATGCCACCGAGCTCATATTATAATTGTATTTAGTTTCATATTTATTAATTTTTTTCGCAAATATTTTTTAGTCTTAGACGAATAAAAATAACAGTAACTAAATCAGTTGTTTTATTTCACCCGGCCTTGAGCTCGAAAACTAAAACACAGCATTTTTAGTCTTCGTTAATTTAATTTCAATATAGGTAGTATAATTGTTTTGTATGTAAGTATGTATGTATGTATTTATGAATTTTTTCAATTATAATTTTACCAACATACATACAAATTATCTACAATTTTAGTTTGTGTGTGTTAAGACAGTGTAGGCTTATAAATAATGTGGTACTATGTAGTATCGAAAGAGTTTTATTAACTGTATATACTTATAGTATTTAATTATGTATGTACATATGTATGTATGTATGTCTGTATGGCTCTACTCGTTCGGTGCAATCGTTATTTGCATAAACGCGCCGATACGCTCTTTATGAAATTAAAATAATGATATTTTATTAATTATAAGTTTTGCAATTTATACGATTAACTCTTACTGTATGTATGTACATATGTACGATGTACGTGTGTATCGTTTTTTTTTTTTTTTTTTTTCTTTTTAGTTTCGGATTTTTAATTGCGATTACGGTAATCATTTATTTATAACACACTCATTTATAGTAATGCACTTTTAATTACACAACTAATGACCAACTCTGTGCAGTAAAAATAATTTAAAAGGAATGTAGTGGGTTCAAAAGCAAAATAATCAATTTATATTAAAAAACGGTAAACGAAATTTATTCGTGCTTATTCTGCGATTATGCGGTGAGGTGAGAGTGGCGAGTAAAAAAATGAAATTGAAAAAAAAATATTGTAATATTTGCTGCGTGAAAGTAATGGATTGCAAACAATGCGAAAATATCAAATTTTAGTATTGTAGATACACTAAATAGGTGTGTCTATTCTGTACATAATAAATAATTAAAAAATAAAATTGGTTTTAGAGCAATTGTATTCCTAAAAATATTTTACGAACCATGGAACTCGCTAATCGTCATTTGCGTATTCCCCTCCTCCTCGTTACGCAGAAAATCTGTCTAAATATTTACCATTGGATTTTTAAACGCGAGATGATACAACTCGTATTTGTATCTTATTCTCAAAACTGAGTTTGCATATCCCTTTTCACATACGTTGGTAGAAAATTTTAGCTGCAAAGTGTTATTTGACAAAAATTATAGTATTTTCAAAACCTTATCTTATTTTTTGATTAATATAATTGTCCGACAAATACAAATTAAATCATCTTTTCCATCTTCTGCTTTCCCGACAGGGTGAAAAGTTGATGTATATTGGAACGATTTTCCGTCATCCCTAGTCAAGTTTGATTTGGAGACAAACCGGTTTCGGCGTTGTGCCATCTTCAGCTTAAAAAGGGATGATGAAAACCCGTTCAAATTTACATCAACAAATTAAATGGCTTTAAAGCATCCTTATTTCAGTTTAATTCAATCCGAAATGGCTGTTACTCGTAACTCATTTCGAGAACTCATTTCCATAATTCATTAAGGGAAATTCAATTACATTGAAGTGGACTGAATTTGAGTTACTACATTTGTAGCATACATATAGTTGCTTTTTTAAATTAATATATTATAATTAAAAAATTGAAAACTTCGATATCAATAATATATCAAAATTTGAGTTTAATTAAAAAAAGATATTCGTAGAAAATGTGTCATTTCGACAACGGAACCATAGATCGCTCAAATAAGTCAGGTGGCATTGCTGGTGGCATTGCTGGTGGCATTTTCTAAATGCGTTTTGAAGTGCAGCCGCCATATATTTGTATTGACTGAATGAACAATTAAATAAAAGCGGTAAGTTAGTTTCAATTTCGAGAACGCTGTTTGTAAAGTTGTCCAGTTAAATATCGTACGTTATTCCTAATATCGTAGTATTTCATTCATCGGTAATTTATACAACCATCTACAAATATTATTGAATTAAATTTAATTTCGAATAGATCTAATATCATTTTTAGAAATGTTCCCGAAATAATATTTTTTTTATTGTTCATCATCCATACAATCAACAAACTAGTAAAAAATCCATTTGATAATAAAATTAAATTTTTATTTCCATATATTTGCTATGTTCGCTTTTCTCAATCACAAATGAATTAAACTTTATATAAATTCTTCGAAAATAAAAACTTTTATTAAAAAAAAAATAAGTTAATGACACTAGTCGACCGGAAATTTGAAAAACCGAATGAGATGTTGTAGGAGCTGCAAGAATGACGAGGAGGTGTAAAAGAGATCACCGTTTTTTGATGACCTCAGCGAGGTTTCAAGCACCGAGGTCAATTGCCTGTTGAGGTTTACCAGTGCCGCAAAGTGGTTTGGTGATGGGTAATTTTTCTTCTTGGATGGTACAAAATTTAAAAAAAAAAATAAGTTAATGACCCTAGTCGACCGGAAATTTGAAAAACCGAATATGAAGTAAAACTATAAAAAGGTAGATAAGTATTTGAGATATAGCTAAAAACTCATAAAATCTAATTATACAATTTGACGGTTTACAAATGCTCGCCCCCGCTCACGATTTTTGTGTGTTGCTTTGCAAAGCCATTAAATTTTTTTAAAAACATAAACCTAGATATGCACATAATTTGAACCATTTATAATTTCTACATCAATTTTGAAAAGTAGAGCCTTGCTTCGTTTATAAAAGATCATTCTTTCATTTTTGAAATAGAAACTGTAACTTAAGATATTTCTTTTGTAAAAATTTTGCAAAATGGTCGATAAAGCCTTGTATCTCTTAAATCAGTAGTCTGTTTAGAAAAAGTTCAGTTAAGAAAAAGTTCGAAATCTGTCAAATATTTGCAGAGACTGTGACAATTAAGCAACTTGTTTTTTTCAAATCTCTAAAAATCTAAATTTTGTTATATCTCAAAAACTCTTATAGTTTTTTTTTACATTCGGCCTTCATATTCGAATTCAGTAGAACATTTTAAATTATAATTTGTAAATAAAAGCAGGTCGCAGGTCAGACAAATTTTCAAATTTTTAAACATTGTTCGTTTTTCTCATTCGAAGCCACTTTGAAACGACTTGTGTTTGCTTTATCAACTGAAATCAAAATCTTTTATAATGAAATATAAAAAATATATTAAAAAAAAATTTCTGTAGTACAGCAATGTTTTTCGGCTTTTTTTTTTTTGTATTGTTGTGATAGAAACAATAGACTAAAATGGGTTTCGTTTCGCTGAAATTGTAGAACTCTTCGTTACTGACGAGAAAAAATATTATTCAACCGACATCGTCAAATTAGCTTAAAGCGCTATATCTTAAAGATTTTTAATTTGGACTTAACAACTTATAAGCAATATATTTTTTTAGGCTAAACCATTTAAAAATTCTAAGTAAACATTATAAAAAAAGTTATTATGTATGTAGCTTTTATATTGTGCACACATTTTCTCTTCTGATATTTAGCAGATTTGTAGCAACCGTTGAGATTATTGTTGCATTGAAAATACTACAGACCTGTCCATTTGTAAGATAAAATCAAGATGAACCCGGCTATTGAGGATTACTTTTAAAGAAAAGTGGACTTACTTATCCTAAACCCAGACACAACAACCCAGAGGCAACAACAAAACGTAAGCTCAGAAGAATTCGACTCCTACAACATCGCTTGCTAGCTCAGCAGATATGGTTGTAGCTCTCCTTGACAGCTTCTTCTTCTTTATTTATATTATAGAAACTCCATAATTAAATGAGCGAAAGTCTTATCATGCCAATTTAAAATCAATCTATCTTGCTCATTCGTAAGGGGTTATATCTACGTACTATATATTGAAGTCGGTCAAAAAATCGAAATTTTTTTTATTCTTTCATCTTAAAGTATAGGTTCTTAGGAATGCTATCTCAAATCTTTATAGAGATGTAAGCAGTAAAAGCGAAGTTGTAGCGTTTTTGCATCTTGCTCCTTTACGAAGTCGTGGCGTGTCAAGCGTAGCGCACGACACTGGCACGACACTTTAAACGCGATTATCTCAAAATCATGCTTTTCCGATAACATCGTTGCGCTGACTTGGATTGCCGAAAGAGTTTTTAATTGATTTCAATGTTTCTTTTCAAATTGTTCGTAATTTATTTGTCGTGTCCTTGAACGATTTAATGTTTTCGTTTAAATTTTTATATCAATGTTATGAATTTTTCAATAAATTTCATCAGATGAAAAAAGTAGCCTGTTTGAGAAAATCGTGCTCGTTTGCAGGAAAAAATTTTTCTTACTTCAATGAATCGTTCAGGGACACCACAAGCTCTCATACTAACGAAATTTGTTGGTTTTATGCTTTCAGTTGAGCTGATGGACTGGAGTCGTAGTCACGGCAAGCCTCTTTGAAAAAAAACGCGTTTTGCGTAGAAAGTCATAAATTTGACAATTATTAGTATTTTTTTATGTTCTTGTGCTGATTTTTCAAATTAGACATTGTACTACGCAAGACGTATAAGAAGTATGTAATAAAAATATGGACATACCTCTACAAAAACTCAAAATTTTCCCCATTTTCCGGCACCTCAACATATATAACCCCTTATTTAGAATAGCTTATATTGAAGCTTCTTCAGCTTTCGTTTGAGTTTTGGACTTATTTCGATGATTACGAACGTATTCCATGTACATTATTTTATAAATAAAGGCCGATTCATACGTTTGCAATTTACGAACGCAATGGAAAATGTGAGTATATAAGTAGTTCTCAAGGCCAGTTTCTCAGTTTCAAATCAGAATAAGTTCAATTCTATGTAAAGTTTAAATTGCTCAACAAATTTGATTTCGTTTTGCTTTCGGTAAAATTTAACTCCGAGCAATAGTTGTGGACCAGCTGTACAGGCTTTATTGGACTTACAGCTTCCCACTCAAACACGGCAATGAGCGTGAAAGAGCAAGAAACTTCTAAAGCTGTAAATGCTGTACAACTGTAAGGCCCTTTGGACATATGTCGTTTCGTCCTCGTCATGTTCACATCTTATCGTAACGAAAATTATGTGATGAGAAGAGTAAATGACGTGCATGTCTTCTGCCCACATGTGTTGTCTTGCTCGCTCGTCACATTCGATTCTAAATACTATGTTCAGTTTTCACACAAAACAAATACAATTCTCTATTGCAATGCCATACCTGCCGATTATAGGCGACGCCGGCCAACGAGAAGGCGCAGGAAATACTGGGTGCATTTCTACATAAAAATAAGAAGATGATTGCAAGTTCCAGTCATTGTCATGTCGAAGATTACGGGTTTTTCTCTTGAATCAATTAAGAGTCCAAATATTCGAAAACAAAGCACAGAAAAGCCCAAGCACTGCAAAATCGCTTGATGTGCTCATTTTATTGTTAAATTATTAACACCTTTATGCTGATGGCCTGACAAAACTCATTAACTCATTAACACAGTTGTCAGGTTTTACTGCCTTTAGATAATGATGACAATAGTTGCTGTATTAGGAATACCCTACTGCGAGTGTGACAACGACGTTCCATTCTGGGACATAGTTTTAGTCAGGTCAGGCGGTAAAATTTACTCATTTCATTCAATTTATCAACACAAAAATTTAAATAAATGACGAGTTAAAAACGACGCTGTTTGACGAACGAATTAATGTCCGGACGTCTATTGAAATGTAGGTGCTCTTCGCCTGCTCTTAAATTTTTCAAATGATGTGATGAGGATGAGACGACAAATCGGCTGAGGGCCTAACACAACTAATATTTGAAAAATTTGAGAATAAAAGAAAATTTTGAAAGACATGTAATGCGAATGAATTTGCCCTGTGCTCATCAGTGTAATCAGAACATAATCTAAAGAGTCATTCACATCAAGTTCGTTTGGTGCCTTCTGTCAAACATTTTGAAGGTTTAACTGACGGCAGATATCGATTCTGATTAGCGTCTGACCGTCGGCAATACTAACCGTCGGTAAGATTGGTAATTAAAAGTTGTCTTCATTATTTTTAGTATGATGGATCATTTCAGTTGGAGGATGGATCACCTTAAGTTCAACAAAAATTATATACATGTTGTAAAAAAAAGAGCAAAAACTTCGAACAAATTTGCACATTCAATAATGTAAAAAGCGTCTTGGTTACAGCTGGTTTTAGTTGTTACTCTCAGCGAAGATTGTGCGGGGATATTTTTGATCAGTCACTGTTGCCATATGTTGGTATCGTAATGTTAATTTTTTTTTACTCTGTTTTTTTTTTTAAATTTCACTATTTTATTCGCTTGTTTGTTAATTTTTTTTATTATTATTATTAATTTATTTTGATACATTAAGTATGTGTGTATGTGTGTGTGTATGAGGGTATGTATGTATGCCTTTAGGTAGATGTATGTATGATCTTTTTAAGTAACTATTTTATATATTTGCTGTAAATTTAATCGTATCATTAATTAATAACATTTACATTACATTTACAATTATTTTTTTTGCACATTTTTAATGAACGGTTTTCTCCTATATATGTATATATATATATTTTTGCTTTTATTTATTAGTTGCTTAACATTTGCGGTATAAACATACATTTTTTATTATTATCATTGTTGCTATTATTATTATTATTATAATTATTATTGTTATTATTATAATTATGTTTATTCAAGAGCTTTTACAGTCGTTACAGCTTTACTAGGTTTCATTTGCTTACATTGGTTTTTAAGTTTTTAGACGAGTTATTTTTTAATTGTTGTTTGAAAATCGAAGAAGAGAAATTACATTTAGTAAAAAGTTGTGAATTTTTAACATGTCTTATTATTTAGTTAACTGCAATCTCTATGTAAGTGTTGTTTTTGTTGTATTTAGATATATTTACGTATGCATTGCTATGTTTACATTCTCTCTAACACTAAATTCCGCTTATGCTGTTGCTGTTTTTCTGTTTTGATGATTTCCTGTTTTTGATTTTTTATTTTCTTTTTTGTGTTTAAATGTTTCGCCTTACCTTGCATGTTTTTTTTTATTGTTTTACATCTGCATTCGATATATTTAGTTTGTTTTGATCTTAAATTAAATTCTTTTTGATTTTCATCAGCTACACTAAACAAACTTAACTTATACATATGTAGATGTATGTATGTATGTATGTGTGTATAAGTATATATATTTGTCTAATTTCTATAAAAATGATAATTAATTTACAAATGATTGAGATTACTCTTTTGACTATATATTTGATCTTTGGATTTTCTGATTTGATTTACGATTTGTTGTTTGGCTTTAACGAAACGCCTTACGTTAGTCTAAGTACATATGTATGTATTTAGCTAAGTGTGTGTATGTTTGTATGTACAATGAATCCATTTAGGCGCAATAGTGAATGTAGGCTTAGATATATATATATAACGATGGCGTTTAATGCATAGTTCGTAATTTCTATTAAGTTCAATTAAATAAATTTTCTGCTATACGTCAGTAGTTTTTTTTTTTTTTTTTAGTAATGAAACGGAGTTTTTTAAATGCTTTATTTTGCAATGTTCATGCAGAAACCAATGCGGTGTACTTCATTTTCAAATGTTTCTTTTTTTTATTCATTCATCAATACTAAAGAATATCAGTGGTTTCGAATTACTAAATTTTAGTTCGAATTTAAATATACATACAAAACGACAGTAAGAAAGTAAACGGTAGCAGAATCCCAAATTGACTAGAATTGAAGCAAATCTGCTTCGATTTGTAAACTTCATCACCTCCTCAAAAAACCTACGTTTCGTACCCTCGTATGTGACTTCTCACAAATATGGAATTTTTATGTACTTTGTGTCAATCAAATTATTCAAGGTGAGAGAAAAAATTTATTTTATTTGTTATCTGCAATTTATTTGACACAAACGTTGCGGTAATGAACACGCCGGCAAATAAATTTTTGCCAAAACTATCCATAACTTTATGTCTATAGTTGTTGTATTCTGATTTCTAACTATAAATCTTGTTATCTCTAGCCTTTCCTTGAATAGTCTATGGAGGGAGTTTACATCTTTTCCGAATAGTTTCGAACGATGGTGGTGAACCCTTGCGAGGCTCTGAGAATTCGAAAAGTTATGTTGGCGTTGTGCAAACAAACTAGAACTTCGTATTAATCAATTTGTCAATCTCCTGTAATGCTGAAAAATAAAGTTAGCTCAGTTCGTGGAGTGCCTTTTTTCATGCCATGTATGTTGTTGGTGAAGATATTCCAAGCCCTCGCAAAAAAACCCGTTGCATCGATTTGTTGTTGTTGTTTGTTTGACAATTTGGAGTTAGAAGATAATTAACGCATTCGAAACTATCGTGTCTATCATGTTTGAGAATGTAGCCCGCGGCCATTGATTTGTTTTACTCTTCTACAGCTGTAACTACGTAAAGTTTCATCTACTAAGCCCACGTCGCCTAAATGAAAAAAGTGTGTGAATTTCATGTACCGTGCCCCTTTTTCTATTTGAATAATACTGTATTATCACTGGCAATGTGTTTCCATCCGATTGCACCGCATTAGAAGTTTGCATTGTGTTTTGTAGTGCAACGCATTTGTTTCTTCTACCGTCGTATGATAAATGAGTTGTGCTCACGGTTGAACTCAAATGTTGATTGGAGCGAGGGACCCTTTTTAAATTCCAAATGTTTTACTGGAATGCTCCTTTTGATTTTTCGCATTGTGCCCACCATTGTAAGACCTTGAGATAGGAAATTTTGATCTAGATTGTAAGGCGAGAAAAAATTGTCCATCCTGATGTTATGGCCCTTGAACAGACGAACCTAATCCGGAACTCGATCTCGATCTCTATTTTTTTCTGTTGTACCCCGACTTGGTTATCCTAAGTTGTGTTGGATTTTACAAACATACCAAGTTTCATGACAAACTATTAGCGAGAATTTTATACCATTTCTATCAGGTTTAGAACGCATGTGTTGGCCAAACTTGCATTTTCCTCCGAAAACCATGTAATTGCTAATTAATTGCAACACAATCAGAGGGACAAAAATAATCAGCAAAAAGTCCGGACCATCCATCAAATGTTTCCCGAATTGGAGCAAACTTGGCTATTGAATTTTCCTCTAAAATTTGCCAAATCGAATATCTGCCCTATTTGTGAAAAGTCACACATGAGGGTAAGAAACGTAAGTTTAAAAATTTTCCGCAAACGAGTAATATTTTTGCATAAAATTTAGATAGGAATTGGCCAAAAACTTTATTAGTTTTATTTATACATTTAAATACATTGCAATAATTATCGAAAATGTTTTGTTTGTGTGATTTTTCGCAAAAGAAGCGTATAAAGGTTAAATAAAATTAGTACACTCCAAACACATAACTGTTATAAGAGAAAAGAGTAAAAGTTAATCAGAAAGTGTTATTGTAAGATAAAAAATTTTCGAGTTAGGTATATACAATCATTATTCCGAGACTTATGTGTTAAACCGTCAAATACTTTTATTTTAAGTCTTATATTATAAAAGCCTTCACATAATAATTATCAACGTGATAAATAATTTAATTATTGAAATACTTTTATTTTTTGAGACTTTTATTTAAAAGTCTTTTTATAAAAATTATCAGAGACATTTATTTGAAATATTTATTATACAATCCCGAAATTTACATAAATATATTTTAAAATCTTATTTTATAAAAATCTTCGGATAATAATTGCGAGCGAACTTTTTTGGAACTATTTTGCGATTAGTTCGTGATTGATTCGGGACTTCATCGAAATAATTTCGGTATCACTTCTAGACTATCGCGGTAGTATTTTGTGTACCGAAAAAGTTACATTTTTCAAGACCTAAAAAAAGGTGTGTTACTCATAACTGTTATGCAAAGACTTTTATAATATAAGCTCAAAAAAAAATTCTTTGAAATACGTAACAATTTTTTCTCGCTGATTATTATTACGATAAGCCTTTTGTAATATAAATCACAAATTAATAGGTGTTGTTGATCTAAAAAGATATTCAGACTCATAATTATTAAGAAAGACCTTTTGTTATATTTATAAGTCTCAAAATAATAAATAGCGATAACCTGAAAAATTTGCAGCACTCAAATTATTATGAAAAGCCTTTTATAATTCTTATCAAAATTAGGATGATTTGTTAAGCTCAAAGGCCAAATAATTATTATGGTGGATCTCTGTTAAATTATACTGTGCTATTCTATAAATCTACTGCGTTTACAGCCAAATAAATTTGAGCATTTGGAAAGAATTGTCCAAATGCATATCTGAACGAAATATTGAGTTTCATACACATTGTAACCTTTTAATGTCGAGAGTCACTTAAACCAATTACGGAAAGATTCAGTGAAATGTTGCTTTCAAGTTTTCAGTGACACACAAATTCTATGCAGATTTAATTCAGGGTTCCACCGAGAAATAAAAATAAAATGTGTTAAAACTACCCTTTCGCTAGAATGGTAACTGACTGAAATTCATAATAAAAATATCCCTCAAAAATTTTGCACGGATATGCATTTTAACCGATGCTAGCAATCAATGCATTTCAAATTGTTGAATTCAATCTGTCGTGGTGTAGACATTGGACTTGTAACCGACTTGCAAAAGAACCCTTCAGCTCGGATAAAATTTTCTTTTAGTTGCAAAAGCAACCCTGTTCGCATCTTTCATGAAACATGAGAATGGTTTGGTAATATGTATTTAAAAACGGAAAATAGGTGTTCTGGAAATTTTTTGGTTGATCTCGTTATACATATATTTAAAAATAGTGTTCTTTTGCAACTCGGTTTCAAAGAAACGGTCCTATTGCTATCTATGCCCTGGCGTAAAAAGTAAGTCAGTTGCATGAGAAAACATATTTAAAAACTACTTTTTTGTAAATGAAGCGGGAGCCTGTTTCGTTTAGCGATTCTCATTCCCCGTGCTTATTTGAAATTAATAAATTTTTTGGTTTTTGAATTTAAATTATGTTCAAATAAAGTAAAACACCTTTGCAAGATAGGGTAATCAGTCCGTTGTATGGAATGGGAATTATTTGTCATTGAAAAGTAGTAGTTTTAAATTTATTTACAATTAATTTAGTTTCCAACAGGGTGGCAGGGTGGTGGGATGCATTTGAAAATTAAACAATAAAGTAAACTTTTAAAACTATTTTTATTTCAAAACTTTTCGTGCACCAGAGATGACTCAGTGTCGACTTAAAGTTTAAAAATTATTCCCGATTTGGAAGCCGCGCATTTATTGGTGCCCTTGTTGAGTAGGTACTTAATTTGATTCTAATCGGTTTATCTTTGACCTTAATTATATTTTAAAAAAAATAGTCGAAAATATACTTAAGTTTCGAAAGAAAAAAATAAAATAACTATTTAGTAATAGGTTTATTTTAAAAAATAGTTTATGTTATAGGGCTATAGGGTTTAAATAGATATTAGATAAATTTATTATCATCAAGCAAAGTGTGCATTTATTTAATTTTCTTGCTCTCTTTGCATCAACCGCACCAAAACCGATCTGCTTTAAATTAAATGTAAAATGAAACTTCTTCAAAATCTCCACTGTTTCATTGACCTAATCGATAAGCATTTAACATAAAAATAAAGTATTGCCTTTTTTGCTACATTTAAAGTAAATACAATTTTAGAAATAAAGGACAACAGGCGTATTTTGTTTTTAATATTAGCAAAGGGCATATTAGTGACAACAAAGCGTTGAAAACGACGACATTTAAAACTAAACTCTTTCCATTTTACCAAAATATTTTTTATATACTAAAATGCAATATTGAATATTAAAAATACTTTTATCTACAAATTAGAGATTTGTTACAAATAATGCCGGAAATTGTTTCTAATTTTACATAACTTGCCAGTAAAAATGTCACAAACGCGATTGCAATAAGTAAGTTTTGCCAAACGCTGGGTATTTAAAAATTTATAATTTTCGCTTCTTTTATTTTATACTTTTCTAATTATTTGTACTCGTAATGAATTAAATTTCCAAATTAATTTAAATTTAAAACTAATTTAGTTTCAAGCACTTTGAATCACCTCATGACTTGATGCCGTCTATTTGATTTTTGGTTTTTAATTTAAATCAAAAAATATTAGAATCAATTTATTTTTTTCTGTCAGCTTATTCAACTTTGCTATGTACAATTGTCAGTTCAGTTGCATGATTCTGAAATGCGCAAACACTACAACAACAACAAGAATGCTTTGATGTATTTACACTATTACCTTTCGCATATCATTAGATATTTTCATTTATAAATTTAACAGATAATATCTATAGCATGTTAAATGATATTTACAATTTTTGATGATTTCTTTGTTATTATGTGTGTGTGTGTGTGAGTTGTCTACCTTCTTTCTATGCAACTTTAAACTATATGTAGATGTAGGCTTATTCATTAATACTTTTAACTTACATTACGTACTGCCTTAATTTCACTAAAACTTAAATTTATTTAACTAATTTTACGCTAATTTGTTTCATAAAAAAATTCGAGCGCCCACCTTATAATATACATAACTAAAATTCCTTAAAATGCATTGTTACTTGTTGCTTTTTTTTACTTTTGATTTTTGGTTTTTTTCATTTCCGTTCGTCCAACGGCTTTGACAGCCCTAGGTTGTTTACTTCAGCGCTGGGTCCAACGTCGTAAATTCCATTTCGCCGCGTGGCAAAATTAAATCCGGGTCTGTAATGTAGACTGGAGTTGCAATAAAAGAAAACATAACAAGTATTTATATTTTGATAGATTTGAGTGTTATTCGGTTATGGTGAAAGTGTGGTGAGTATTGGGGAAAATAAGTGTTGTGGTGGATACAAAATGAAGGTAATATATAAACCAAGTGCAAACGTGAAATAATGGTGAACAAATTAAATGAAGAGTTAGAGGAAGATATAAGAAAGATATTAGATGTTTTTTTTTGTGGACGTGAAAATAGTAGCAAAATGTATTGACAATTTAGTCCTTCCATATTTTCAATATTTTTTTTTTTTTTTTACAAAAATATACGGCCACATTCTGTATATCGAGCAAATTAAAATCAATTTAAGCCCCTGCTAAAATCTTAAAACCGCAGTGCCATCTACTTGAAATTAACGTAGTGTTTTTTTTTTTAATTAAAGTAGTCAAAAACCCTAAATATTTTTCGGTGTGTGACACTGCATGTAATATAAATAATATAAACGCCAAACTGTCAGGATTTTTATTAAAAATCATGAAAAAGATTTTCTAATTCGAGTCGATTTTATATTTTTTAAACTTTGTTTGTGTTTGATTGTTAATTTTGTAACAAGAACTGAGTAAGTCGAAGTTCGAAAGTTTTTTGGAAAAATTATAAAAAATCGACTGTTATAAAAAAATTGTCATTCAAATTTTAAACTAAATGCTGACGACGTTTCATATAAAGGATGAACAAAATTTTATTTTGTATGGAAGAAAGCACCGTTAGCAAAGAAAAAAAATAAATATTCAAAAATCAACCAATATTTTTGATTACTGGAAACTTACACTGCAAAGGTTAAAAACTGCATACCGAAAAATATTTTTAAATTCGAATTAAAAATTTAAAAATTTTGAGGAGAGTTTTTTTTTTAATGTTTTGCATTTTTATAAATTTTGTGTAAAGCTTGAAACTTCGACTTTTACTATTTTTTTATAGAATTAACTATATTTTTATAAAAACATATTAAACTTAAATAAGGAGAACCGAAATTGTTAAACTCATCAATACTACTATTTATGTGTACACAGAAATATTGGCATATTAAATTACTGAGATATATCAATTTGTTTCGAAGTAAAGTAAAGGCACAACAAACAGAAATTTTCTTTCTTGTTAGCAAAATCGCTTGAATTGTTTAAGCATTGAAAAAGGATTAAGAAGAACTCAAATTGTATCTTAAAATCCCTTAAAACATTTACTTAATTCCAACTAATATCAATATATAAGTATGTATATATCTTAATTTTCTTACTCAACACAGAAGCATTGAATGAGAGTTTTTTTTTCACAAGTCTATAAATTCTCCTATTCCAATACCCAACACCTGTCGCACATACAGTACGAATTTAATTTAATTTATATTCGCTCTTTCTTAGAGCACTCTCAGAGACTTGTTGCTTTAATCAGCACTAAAGTTCTATAGAGCTGAAACTTTGAGCTAGCAAAAATTTCCAAATTTCTTAACTAAAAAAAATTTTCTGCTACTCATTTCCTTAAAACAAGTTGACAACCCCATGCAGCTATTTACGCACTTAGTATAAGTGTTTGTTATTTAATAGAAATACACACATCATTTCTTATTCATTCAAAACAAAAGATTTAAAACCACACAAAAGCGAAAATTTTACGTGCACAAGAAGCCAAATTAAAATTTAGTTAGCATAAACTTAAAACAGCATTTGAAAAAACATTCTGTAGCTTTTCTACACTTAAAAATACTTGGAATTTTAGCCTATAAGTTTTCATTTTGCATAAAAAATTAATAAATAAATACCTGCATAACAAAAATAAACTACATTCAACGCTCGTAAACTGGGCATGGTGAATTAGCCTAAAGTCTTGCTTAAGGCAAAAAAAAAGGTATTTTTTGCACTCGATTTGTAGGGAAGTGAAGACAGTTCTTTTAAAATTAGTATAATATTTATTCAGGGTGATATCTGAGGTTGAAAAAAAAAAATATATTTTTTAAAAAAGTGAACATTGAATACTACCACATTTTTCAATGATCTTGTAAGTCATGTCGTCGTTGAGGTTGTAATTTTAACCAAATATTTTCATATTCGAGAGGAGTTTCTATCGTAGATAGACAAAAATATTTTCGATATTCGAAAATTTACCTTTTATAACAGGCTCCCAAAAAGAAATTTATGATTTTAAAAAAAAAAAAAAAATTCGTTGTACTTGCAGTCAAAAAAAGGTCTAAAAATGATTTGTTTTTTAAGGCTTTAGTCTATATAGAACAGTTTTTTATGCACTTTAAAATGAATTTTAGATGATGAAAATCGGTTCATTAGTCTTTCTTATTATCACCTACACATAAGTATTTTGCATATGAAGAAATTAAATCAAAGGATAATATTTTTGCATTTGTTCCTGTTGAAGGTTCTGAAGAGACAGCACGCAGAGTGCTCTGGACGAATAATATGGGCATGGTCGCGTGGCTCGAAGAAAACCACTTATTTCAAATATTAATAAAGAAAAGCGACCTTTATTCGCCGGCACCTACAAAAGTTTCGAGTTTTGGAAAACTGTAATATTTAGCGACGAAAGCAAATATAATATTTCGGACGGCCGTCGTATGGTTTGGCGGAAACCGAATGTAGAGCTGCATATAAAAAAACCTCCGACCAACAATTAAGCACGGCTTTTCAACGCAAAATATTTTTCAAAACCCCCTCAAAGCCCTGACATAAACCCTATAGAAAACTTTTGGGCATACCTTGAAGATAGAGTGCATGAATACAAAATTTCATTAAAAAAAAAAATAGTCTCAAGGAGGTTTTGCAAAGGGAATGGGGAAAAATACCACTTGAGTTTTATCGAAAGTTGGTTGAATCAATGCCAAAGCGCTTGAAAGCTGTATCTAAAAGTAACGGTTATCATACGAAATACTAGATAGTTTTTACATTTATTTATATATCACTTTTAGTCAAATGCAAAATACTTTTGAGAGTTAAAAAAATTCTGAATTATCTTCATTATTTTCCTGTATACCTTTATTTTCATTTTTTTTTGTGGTCATAAAGTTCCTGCGAAGTTATGAGTTGCTATGTTATTGAGTTTCATAAATAATTTATCACTTAGACTGAAAAAAGCAAAATATTTGTTTTATTATGCTGTATACAATTTTGAAAACTATGGTTTCGTTTAAAGTTTGCGGTCACGAGGTCTGCGGGATCACCAACTTCCGAAAGCATCTCTTCCACAATTTCGAGTGTAAGGTGTCGAAGCTTTGTCATGATATTCTAAGGCAATATTGTTATTGATAAAAACAATAAAAAAAATTAATTTTTTGAAATCCCTAAAGAAACTTTTCCCCCTCAAGGCATAGTTTTCTTGATATATTTCTTATCTTTAATTTTCGCTCAACAATGGCTCAACAATATCTTTAGAGTGAGCTTCATTTTATTTTGTTATATAATGTGTAGCGCGGTATGCCTGAGATTTGCTTATATTGCACTCTCACCTCTCCATCTCACATCCGCGTCACAATCTTCTTGCACACTCACTCATTCACTTAAGTTGGCACACCTTCAGAAGGGGCTAGGATATTTATTAAATTAGCGTTAACCCACCTCCACCACACTTGTTTCTGTATGCGCACCATGCCCATAACCATATAACTGTTTTCTGTGACTCAACAAGCGTGCAACGTGCACTCAACGTAACGCAATCCGTACACATTTATGTGCCATATTTGGGGGCGAGTGGCAACTCTCCTCATCTTTGCAACGCTTGCCACACTTCCCATATCCTTCATGTTTGCCATCTTCCATTTTCCACTTTCGATGCCACTCTTCTTGGCATGCGTTTACATTTGGTTTTACGCTGTTAACTTTCAGTCAGTTTTTATTATTGTTCCGTTATATTATATCTGTGCATTTTTATTGTTATGGCATTTTATGCAGGAGTACATAAATGTGAGTATTCCGTTGGTGTGTGTTGTTGTGGCGTCTTTTCGTTACTTAAAGATACTGAAAACAACTCTTGAATTGTGGAGCTCACGCAGTTTGCCAACAAAACTGACAGCATGTCCGAATATTGATGGGAGAGTGTGGCAAAATGCGCTGGCAAAAGTGTTATAAAAAATCTTTGCACATACGCACATACGAATGTTTGTCTGTATATTAAGGTAGTACAATACATATATGTATATAGAGTAAAACCAATGTTCGAATTAGTTATACTTTAATACCCACTCAAATATTGGATTGAGGCCCTGCAAAGCCCTATTTAAAAGCTAAGCCGGTTGAAAATTTGTCCTGCCTAAATTGCATTTTTTATAAACAAAAATTCTTAACAAATTATTTTCCCTTTGATACAATATATGTGCATACTTATATATACAAATGTAGCTGTTTTCTTTGTGTCCACCGATTAACAGATTTCAAATAAATTTAGAGAGTATATCCTTAGATCCATGGCAAGAACGTAGACCATATTTTAAGTCGCGAGTATGCACCGTGTGCGCGCTTCATTCGGTGGGTCCCGTGTTCAAATTCTGGCCGGGGCAAATAACATCAAAAATTATAGAAACGTTTTTTCTAATAGCGTTCGCCCCTCGGCAGGCAATGTCAAACCTCCGAATGAATTTCTGCCAATATAAAACTTCTCACAAAAGCATTCGCTATTCGGAGTCGGCGTAAAACTTTAGGTTCCTCAATTTGTAAGGTCGCGAATGAGTCGATGTAATCAGAAAATTTACCTTTGTGATTAGATTTCAATAAAATTAGAAACATATAATATTGAGGCGACGAGAAATCGTGTTACGAAAAACTGATTCGCTAGGTGGCGCTAAAGGAGAGCCTTTCAAAATATTCATATATGTATGTATGTATATATTTTTTTCGGCCTGTTTTTTATTAAACGATAGTATTCATTTGTGAGCTCAAGGCCAGTACAAAGAAAAGTATATTGGAATAAAGAGATCACTACATCTCCTCATAAGATTTCTTTCGTGGCTCCACCGGCACTCGAAACCACAACCTATGACTTGCTGGGCAAGTGCGTAGCCAATGGACCACAGTCAGTGCTTTTCCTTATACTGGCCGTGAGCGCACTAATTAATATTATCGTTTTTCAAAATATTTATGTTTCGATTTTGATTGTATTAGAAAGGTTTGCTTTTGGTGCGATACGAAATGCTCTTATGAAAAAATTAATACGGTAGGTGACGCTAGAGGCGCTTTATTTGTAATCCGATTTTGATAAAATTAGAAACATATAATGGAGAGCGACGAGAATACACATAAATACTATGATTTCAAAAAATATTGAAAATATGTACAAAACTCCATTAGATGACCCTATCCTTCTGATTTCTACAAAATTCATCCACATACATATATGGTTCGACTTGACGCAGTTAAAAATAATGTCCGTTTACCATGGTCGATATAGAGTGAATTATTCAGCTATTTTTTGCAGGTATTCTATTGAAAATTATTTAACAAACTGCCATTAACTTTATAGTCGACTTCAGCTTTACTCTGCCTACGAGATTTTTTTTTTAATACATCGAAGCTTCATTTTTGGCTTGAGGAATGTAGGCACATTGAAATGTAGTAAGCAAAGCAGGCGAAGTCGCGGGTATCAACCATTACAATATATAAATGAGTATGTAATACGATACTTTCTGATATCAGACAAAAAATTAACTATTTGTATAAATCTTGATTATTATATTGAGTAAAAAGAGATTCACTATTTTTCCAATAGATGGCTTTAGTAGTCTAACGCCAAAAAGATAAAATTCCTTACTAAAAAAAATCCTCCGACAGTTTTGCGTTTGCTTGACTCCGTATTGTTTGAGAACTCGCCAGTCAAAGAGGTAAACCAGCAAAGAGAAAATACGCCATATTTTACGGGTTTTCTTCGATACAGGTGAAAGCGCAAGCCAAGGGGGTTAAAATGTGAATAGTGTTTATGTTTCTGATATTGCAATAGCTAATTATGCGTAATTTTGGTTTCGACGATTTCGTTCCGTCGTAATTTTAATATTAAATATGCAGCACACTTTGGAAGGCCAAATTTTCGAAAATATCGATCACATAATGAGAGTCGTCTAGTCCGACCGTTCTTAAAGCACTGTCTCTATTTCTCAGATGCTAAACATTGCTATTTAAATAAAGCTGGATACAAAAGGAAAGCTCGATGTGCGTATGCTACAAAAGCTAACGCAAAGACCCTCACGGATCCAATCTGCGACTCGAAGCTGAATCGTAACAATATCGATCCATTTCTGAAGGGGATGGTTACTGGTGATGAAAAGTAGACCGCTTTCCACAAGGTCAGCCGAAACCGATTGTAGTCGAATTCGGAGGAGCCGACGCCAACGGTGACCGAGCCAGGTTTGACGGTCAGGAAGGATTTGATATCCAGAAGGGGCCAGCTTTGGCCAATAGGAGAGGAATTGTGTTCCAGACAAGACAACTCCAAGAAGCTCCAGGAGCATAGTTGGGAGGTTCTTATGCTTCCACCTTATAGTCCGGACCTGGCACCAAGTGATTACCACCAGTTTCCGTCTATGGCGAATGATTTTGCTGGTAAAAAATTAGCTTCAAGAGAAGCTAGTGTAAATTGACTGCCCCAGCTTTATGCCCATAGGAACGAGAGTCTCCATGAGAGTTGTGTTATGAAAGTACCTTTAAAATGTCAACAAGTTATCGAACAAAACGGTGCATATTTTCCCGAAATCGGATCATTCTAAATATGCTAAACAAAACCTTTAATTTAATGCAAAAATAAAGGATCTTATATATAAAAGCGTAACACTAATCACCCTATTGAGTATGCTATACATTTTGCAAATGGTGTCGTCTGATGATCATATTTTGCATCTGCGGCGTACAGTATGCAAACAAACAAGCAATGGAGCGCAATACGCCTCAAGAGTGTGAAATATCTGCGTCGATTTTTTGGACCAATTATCGGTAGATCGTTTTGGCCCAGTGTGTACATATATTGAGGTCAATTTCCTAATCGGGTTGCGCCAACTGAGCAAACTTTCCCGCGTTTAGCTTCTAGACTCGAACAGACTGGAACTACACGAGACCTGGCAGGGCGTGGCAGCCACCGGACTTGCCATTTGGCCGAGAGTATCACTTCTTTCGCTGCCGATGACATTGAGAATGAATAACCATCAACAAGATGATGATCCACGCAATCGGGCATCATAAGATGAACCTTACAATTTGTTGCCATACAAAGTGCAAGCAGTGCTTCTGTTAATGCCTGCCGGCCATTAGTCGCGTGATAATTACTGTCAAGATAACTTCAATTTCAACAACGAAGAGGACGATTTTGTGTTGAAAATCATATACTGTTTCATTTAATAAAAAAATATAAAAATCGAAGTAGAAATTTCGTGCCACTTTGTAGATTTCTGGCCGAAGAGTACGAGACATTTTTTTAATTTCTTCATTCGACTTGTCTCATCGAATTCTTCCCGACTTCATACAGATATACGCGTATGCCTTATTATGATTATTTTTACCCTTCTTCTACAGGACGAGCAGCAAAATATTTTTGGAATTTTGCTTTTTAGTTCGACTATGCAAAGTAGTTATGCTAAGAAATTAGTGACAATAAAAAAAATGTAACAAGGCATGACGAGTACATTTAAAAATACAGGATTAATCATCCTCCGAGAAGAGGGAAAACTCTTTAAATAATTTGTATTAAATTGAAAATAAATTACACTTTAATGATGATTAATTAATTAATTATGAAACAAACTTGAAGTGAATGGAATCGGATTCCGTCCGATACTCAGTAGACTCGTAAGTAAATTTCGCATGGTTTTTTGTACAGGCATCTGGAAGATATTCTCAAAATTTCACACGACCGACATGCATTTCTTGCCTCTATTCACTTAAATGAACTCCTAACTCTTCTAGCTGGAAAATAAGATTTCCCGTTCTTATCCGAATACTTCATTTTCCTCTTCTATAAAAATTCAACTCTAAAACCATAAAGCTTTTGATTTTATAAATATTGTCAGTATGTACAGCGAATTCAACCAAGCAGTTGATTGGATTCGCTTACTGGACTGAATGTGAAAATGATGCGTTTGAAATTCTTACTGTATTTGTGCGTATAATTTGTTTATGTAAATTTTTGTTTTTGTACGTTAAAAACTCCACCTGGCATGAATTCGCTTTGATTGTCACCGAATGCTCCAAAAAATACTTGACACGAATTTATAAAATTCTCAAAAATAAAGTTTAAGAAACCCAGGTAAAATATTTTGGTAGTATTTAATGTACACCCTAATGAATATGAGTACGCACAACAATTGAAAAATTCTCTCCAACAGCTGATTTTATTTCATTCAGTTTTGTGGTACATTCAGATTTCGATATAAAGGCGGAAATTGCATAATAAACACTCTTTCCTTTTTTATTGGTAGGAGTTTGATTGCAAACACCGGCCACTTGCGTTTTGCCATTTTTAGTCAAAGTGAAATGGACTTTAAAACTTAAAATCTTGCTGCTGTGGCAATTTTAACAAAAATAACAATTATTTTACTGAAACCTACCCTGTTTGTGGTACCTGAAAATAATTGGCTTCAAAAGTCTCTTAGCGATTTTATGAATTTTAACCTTAGCTGGGAAATCTGTATGGCCTTATCACCAAAATCTACATCTACTTTAAAACAATATATTTTAGAGCAAAATAGTAGTAAGCCTAATTAGCGTTTCTGTGATGTCACTCAGCTTATTTGGCCTATATTTAGCAGAAAACTATTTTCCATAGGGTGCTTGGCTTCTCAATCATATGGAATTTCATACTAGTAGCGGGCTATAGTAAGGCTCAGTAGTGCGATTCACAAACATATTTTAACGATATTCGCATGGTTAAGTCTTCTTAATGAAAATTTTAACGATGCTGATATTCAGCAGCTATTTTTTAAACGGTTTTCGCATTCGGCGAATCAGCTGTTGTCGGTAGCTAGTCGATTACCGAAAACTAAACGACAACAAATTTGATGCTGTTAACTGAATCGAGAAAAGAAAAATTCTTGATTTCAACATAAAAAAGAACATTAAATAATGTCGTTTGAATATTTAGCATATGAGGTGACGAGAAGTAAGCGCTTCAACAGTGGATCGACGTTTATTCCGGAATGTGGATTATCCCTATCATTTGCATGCAACAGAATTTTGGAAGCCGTGTCGGTTAACTCCAGTCTTGTCTGAATACCCGATTTCTCAACTTGGCAATTCTCCTATGATCCAAGTGGAGCGTCAAGTTGCTAAAGAAATATTTGATTCAGTGTTGTCACCTTTTGTGCTAGGCAATATTGAGACCGTAGATTGACTCATGTAACAACTTTGGGGCCAAAGAATCATGAGCAGGCTTGTGCCAACCACAATATCATTCAATTAATGTTCAAATGAAAAAAGCAAACTTCTGTCAAGGATTCAAGTATAAAAATAGAAAAATATACTAATTTTAATATATAGACAAATGATCCTAATTAAAAAATCGGGAATATAAAACCCAAATACCCTGGAGCACAACACGATTCATAATAGAGCAAATCGCGAAATCGAAAACCATGGCATATTTGCAGGGGTCAAGCTGATGACTATTTCACCAAATCACTCAGAGGATAGTCCGGAATTCTGCTACAATGGAACAACTCAATATATAAAAACAAATATAAACTGTTATCTTATTTCACTTTAATCAAATCTATATAATAAAGACGCGCTCAAATTTATATTCGGTTGCCCGCTTTTTATTTATTTTTTTTTGTTTTTCATTCCTTTTTGTGCCTTTCGCTCATTTTGGCAATTTGTTTAGTACTGTGAATAAATACAACGAGACAGCTGTAAAGTGTCGTTAAAAATAAGTTAGTGAATCGCACAATCGTTACTGCAAACGACAACTATTGTTGATAAAACTGCGAATGTCGGATCGTTTAAAGTTAGTGAATCGCACTACAGCTTAGCTCACCTAAATTCATAGCATTACAAAAGTCTTAGAAACAATTCCTGTAAATCTGTGACTGAGAAGCGGTTCTATATAAGACTAAGAAACTACATATTTCTCAGGTAATTAAAAAAATAAGGTTTTTGTGGGAGTGCAGAAATTAATTGAGGTTTTGTAAGCAGAGGGAATCATTGGTCCATATTTCCTCAAAAATCAAGCCGATCATAATGTTACAGTCAATAAATGTCTGAATTGGAGGATGTTGATGTGGACGCCCTTTGTTTCCACCAAAATGGCAATAAATTTATTGAAGGAAACGTTTGGTGAGCGCATCATCTCGCGTCGGGGGCCTGTGGCGTGTCCTCCAACTGCTGGACTATTTTTTGCGAGGTTATGTGAAGTCCCTTGTCTACGAAGAGAAGACCGAAGCGATTGACGCCTTAAAAGAGAATATTCGACACGTTATTGCTGAAATGCGGCCCCCAATTACTGCAAAAAGTGGTCTTAAATTGGGACACTCGGCTGGAATTTATTCGAGCCAGCCGCGGCGGTCACTTGTCCCAAATCATTTTTAAAACATAATCGAAAACATTTATCTTTATAATAAAGCTAAATTCTTGTCATAACATTAAATTATATGCGTTTTATTTCTTATTGAAAATCAAATGTCTAAAACAAAACGTCCTTTATATACCAGGAAGGAAGCAGCAAGCTTACATTTTTGGTTTATCTAAGCAAAAGAGAATCGAGTTATTCATCGATGATAGTTTTTACGGACTATCATGAATCAAGTAATAATTCTCAATTTCACATATTTACATAAATATATTTCCGCAAGATTAATTTTTTAGAAATGCATTTTAATAAATTTCACTTTTATTTCTTATAGAAATTAGTACAAGTTATTCAGCGGAACTTTTGCTTTGTATTTTCAAATATTTTCAACAAAAGCATGGAATTGTAAAAATCCGAAAATAAATATCTTTGTTATTCCATTATCGGACTAGCCTTTAAAGCTGCGAAATAGAAGACAATTTTTTCGAAAACATTTTCATGAAATCGATCGCGCAGGGGTTTTTATTTTAGAAATTACCAATTTATATTCGAATCTCAAATTTTTATAAAAAAATGGTTTTAAAGGGGATGCGACTTTTTATGCCAAGAGTATTTTAAGAAGAAAAATAGAAAGAAAAAATTATTATAGATATTTAAAAGAGGGGTCTTGCTTTTAAAAAATCAACATCTCGAAAACGGCGATAGGCAAACCAAAAAATGAAAAATAATACTTTAAAGAACAATGATATGGTTGTTCTTTGTTTTCGACTTGCAAAAGAACGCTCCAACTCGGATAAAACTTTCTCTAGTTACAAAAGCAACCCTGTTCGCATCTTTTATAAAATTTGACTAATGCTAATTAAAAGCGGAAAATAGTTGTGATGATATTTAGTATATACATATGTATATTTAAAAATACTCTACAAATAAATGCGGATTAGGTGCTAATTGAATTTCCCTTAAGCTCATTCTCAATAGCGCAGTTTTTTTTTACTTCCCTGCACTAAATCTCAGTTCGGTTATAATTTTACCAAGTTGACTCAACTCGCATAATTTTCCGAGGTTGTGTTGTTGCTTTGCATGCAATTCGTTATCCTACATAGGCGTTTAGTAGTTTTACATTGAAAATGACAAGAATGAAAAAAGTTAATTTGTATTTTTCTTAGGAAAAAAGTTAAATTTTCCCTCATTTTGTTGCAACTCATGTGAAAATATCCCTACATTTTAAAGCAACCATATCAATTCAGACAGAAGAGGTACAGAACACCTAAAGGTAATTAGTTATCAAAAGCCAAGAAAACATATCCCAAGGCATTCAAAAATGATGTTAAGTGTTAAAGAACGCTAGATTATTTGATACGATATTTACGGTCAAAAGGTCATATGAAATATTTGCGTTTGAGTTGAAAATTATATTTATAACGAGCTCACAAAGCAAATCGCAAAAAAAAAGTCGCTTTCACCTGCAGTTGATAACCAGCTACAAAATACAAAATAGAAAAATTTAATTGAGATAATCAGGCGACAAGCATATCAAGTTTCACTGTAATTTCAAGATGTGCATTATGCGAAAACACAAAGAAGATTTTTCTAAGGAATTAATAAATTTTTCGCTTAATGTGAAAACTTCAACTTCTATGTTGTGTGGAAGATTTGTGGAAAGAATCAACTTTAAGAATAAACAAGGGATAATAAAATAAAGTACCATTATATCTAACCAAACACAAAAAATGAGAGGAATAATTTTTTTTTAGCGACATTTTGGATTTTCATCAAACAATCTTCTTAATGCCACCTAGAAGTTATGATGTTTATCATAGTAAAATACATTAAAATTTTTTGTTTTCCCATATGTTCCAATGCCATATGAAGATTGTCTTTACATACCAAAACAAAAATAAATATAATGTGAATTTAACTTGAATTAAATTTACGTTAAATTCTCCACTAAAGTTTAGTAATAAGTTCGCATTTCAGGAGGAAAAAGTTGTCAAAATCCATTCAAAATAGTTTGGCGTGAAATACCACAACATTTCCACGACAAAGTAGTACTAAGTTGACGGTGTGAAAAGGCTCATAACATCTTGGCAACATGTTGCCAGCAACATTTTTTTACAGCTTCTAAAATGCAAATGCCATTTAAAATTGCGTGAAAAGCGACAGTTCCCCATTTGATATATGAAATTGTTTATATATTATATTATAGTTACATTTGCTTTAATGCGGCATCTTTCAGACGCTTCAATAGTTTTGTTTCCTAGCAACATTACACGACAATCCAAATACATGTTGCCGGCGAAATTTCACGGCTGTGAAGCTACTACTAACCTTAAGGCAGAATAAGAAATTAAAAAAAATTTATTGAGTAATCTTTTCAAAAATTTACATAAGGCGATAATTGGAGCTTAATTTTAAAATAATTAAAAAATACCTCATACTTTGAAAATTTTAAATTTTTAATATTTTTTTAATGTGGTTTATTGTCTAAGAAAATATTGATTTATTTTAAGTGTTTTTTCTGTGAATAATTTCTGGATCTAAATACTTGAATCCGATTACTAGAAGAAAATAAAGCAGCAAATACAAACACTATTTTTTTAAAGTTTGGCATCTTTAATGCAAAACATACCCAGCATAATCACACGGTGGTTCTTTGTGTTGTTTACAAATACTTGAAATATTCGCATGGATTAAATTGTGAACATTTCGCTACGACTTTTGGTGATTAAGCCCCATGTCGTGCCACAGTGTTTCGCTTGTTTTCCAAATTCAATAGCAATCACACTTTGCTACAGTACGAATTTCGTGAAGGTCGTCCAAGAAAGGCTGTTGTAACAGAAAACATCGATGCTGTGTGGGAACTGATATTGCAAAATCAGAAAATGACATACCGGGTGAATTATAGATCTATGCATAAAAAACCCGAAACTACTTGAACAACAATCGACTTGTTGGGTCTTTCACGACAAGCCAAAATGTTGTTCGAGTGCGTAGCACTTCGAAGAATATGGTCCCCGCGCTCTTTTTTTTTTTTGTTTTGGTATAACTGGGCCTTTCGCCGTAGTAAATTTTGAGCGGTACACTAGATGAAAAATAAAGTTATTTCCTGGTTGGGCTCTATTTGTCTATCTCAATACTTAAGTTAGTTGTTGTTGTTGTACTAGCTTAAAACATTCCCCATACAATTTTCGGGAATGCTGCTGAAGTGACAATCCTTGGTCGGATATAAATCCCGGTCGTTCCGATATCGTAGAACCGATTGTCATGCGAACGCGGGAACTTAAGTTAGTCGCAATCCTCGCATAAACCAAATCACAATAAGTCATTAAAAAATGTGTGATGAGTGAGTATGAAATTTGCCACACCTATTATAAGCTCCAAAAAAAATACTACAAAATATTGTAAATGCAATTAAATTTATTTATTTATTCCATTTCGTCTAAAAACATATAGGTTCTTAGAGATTTATAATCTTATATTAATAATACAAATTGATTTACTAAAAAGCGATGTTTAACAATGCAGAAAATTTTTTTCTTGAAGCAATCAATTTCACCCTTAATTGAAGAACGCACAAACTCTTTAGAGACTTTAAATTGATTAGAAGCAAACGCGACTTGCACGAAGGGGCCGGATAGGAAAATTCGAATGACCTAAGAGCAAATTTACGAAACACCTTTTGCACTCTTTCAATTCTATCAACTGCAAATTGGTGATAAGGCCTCCAGATAAAAGCCGCATATTCCAATCCAGAACAATCAAAAGAAGTAAATAGTAGTTTTAGAGTGTAAGGATCTGAGAAATTACAAACTAGCTCTGTCTCACAAAACCTAAGATAGAGTAGGAGTTTGTTGTAATAAAATTAATGTGACTAACAAATGAGAAACGTCTCACCTAGATCTTTGATCTCTGTAAGAGATTGTGGTAGACTAAGTATTTTCAATATCATAAGATGACTGAAAAATGTTGGAAATTTTAACAAGAACGACTTGATATTTAAATAGATAGCAGAACTGCGGCACCAATGAAGAAGCGCATTAATACCTGATTGAAACCCCAAAAATATCGCCTCGCCTTTTTATCGCAGTGAACATTTTCATGTCATCGGCATACATGAGGTAGTTTGAAAAAGAAAACCAGCTACTAATGTCATTAATAAATATGATAAAAAGTAGACATTCTAAAATACTAAATAAAAAGTAGAGGTCTCAAAAAAAAAAAAAAAAATGTGCACTCAATCGAAACTACACATCATCTATTACATATGTAAATAAGATTTCAACTATTGAAAGAAAGTCAAATGGGAATCGAGCGACTCAAGTTAAAATAATAAGTTTTCGTAGGATACTCTGCCGAACGCGTTAGAAAAATTTGTATTAATAAAGTCAATCTATGATTGCGGACATCATTTTTCTTGCTACTTGTAAAAATTAGGGTAGCATTTGCCAATTTCCAGTTATCAGTGAAAACCCCGACAGATAATGGTTTATTAAAAAGTCGTTTTAGAGAAAAATTACCGAAAGTCCAGCATCAATACGGCAAAATCTGCTGATGAAAGTTTTTTTAGCTTGACAAAAAGCTTAACACAAATGAAATTCGTTCTGAAGAACCCAGCATAGGAATTGGCCACATCATTTCAACAAAGTCCAGCCACAGACCACTCCAGACCATTCCAGCACAAGAATTTTTAGATTTATTGAAGTGCCAAAAGATCTTAGCACTGAACTTAATGTTTCTCTCAACTCTAAGTTTCTCAGTGCGAGTTTCGTTATGGTGAATTTTGTGAATTGAGTTTAACCCTGCACGATTGGCATTGACAAATAGGGCAATTTTTTCAGAGCCGTTTAAATTAAGTTTAAACCCGCTATGCCGTTTTTAGTCGACTTTAAACGTAGTTTAAACTGAGTTTAACTAATTGGCAAGCAAGGTTGACTATAATCGTATTTTTCAATACAGCCAAGATCGGCAATTCACACGTACACGAAAACGACATTTGGTTTCACCGAAAGCAACACTAACAACACGTACAATTCGGCAGCGGCAACGGTTCTTCGCAGCCGATGCAAACCTAAAATATTTGTGGTCGTTCGATTTTTCCTGGCACTGATCTAAATATCGAAAAAAATAATGTTGTAAGGGTGTGCTCTAGTGTAGCGGCTTCAAAAAATCGATTTTTTGTTCTGCATATTTTTCATTTAACTGATGTTAAAAATACGCCGTTAAAAGATTAAAATCGTTTTTACTTTCATTTAGGAGTTATGGAACTTCAAATAGAGCCGCGCGTGGCGCTTTATTCACTTTTGAAAAAACTGTTGAACCAATTGACATATATTTTGTAGAGCGCTTGTTAATCGACTAGACGACTAATCGATTCATCGATTATTAAATAATAGTCGACTTGACATAATCGACTAACCGTGCCCTTTCGACTTTTTCGACCATAAACAACTAGTTGACTAACCGTGCATTTTCGATTTGTCGACTAGTGGTTTTCTTCCAGTAAGTTAATGGAGTTTTTTATGAATTTATAGTGAGTAGCTGTCACTATATGAATTATTTCGGTTAGTTGATTTTCAGACTACTCGATGGTGAGCGATTTGTTGAAAGTGAATATTTGCTATTCGATTAATATAAAAGTTGCTAATCGACTAGTCGAATAGCTAAATAATCGATTTTAAAAAAGAGCTCTAATATGTTGCAAGTTTGTACAGAAAACTTGTCGTGTTTTTGAAAATCTCTATCCTGAAAATATTTACTGCCATTATTAGAAAAAAAACAGCGAAAGAATGATGTTCGTCAAAACCCTACCATTTCGAACATTTCTTAAATTTGTGAAAAAGTTTGTGTGACGGCGTGAAGAAGGGGATTGAAAATGATGATTTAGGTCATATTTTTGTTTCAGACCTTCCGAACTCTCAAATCCCTTTACCCAAGAAATCCCCTTTTTGGTTTTTTGACATAACTAGAGTGTGACAAAATTTTGAAAACAAAAAAATGCTCTCAATAACCGGTAAGCTAGTAAAAAAATAAAAAAAACCGAGTTCAGAAATCTTCAGTAGTTTTTCTACAATTATTTTTCAAAAATATGGTTCGAAAAGGGGCCACTACACTAGAACACCTCCTTAAGTCGACCTTAAACTCTCGCTGAAAAAACAGTTGTTTTATTTAAATTAAGGTTAAATTTAAACCGAGTTTAAGTAAACTGAGTTTAAACTTGCACTCAAAAACTGGCACTTAGTTTGGCTATTAAAGTCGCACTGAAAAACTTGCCCTAAGTTCTTGCGGATGCAGAGACTCTACGCCGACTAAATAGAACTATTTTTTCCTAATTCTTAGTATTTAGATTCGAGAATTTATACAACACTCAATTGAATTTTAATTGCTGAGTACTGTTGAGTGGTTTTGAGTGTTTAGTCTCTACTTAAACTCACTCGTATGATATCTATCTATTTGCATTCACAGCCACATATTGTGTGTGCGTTGCGTATACGCTGTGGTTACCCAATTTTTGCAAATTTTATTTCATACAAATCCGCAGCTGTACACACACACACACACACACATATACATGTCTTCATACATACAAATAATATGTGTAAGTACATTTGAACATCGGTATTATCGCCCATCGAGTATATATATTTCTCTTCCACAGCTGCAACAGTTGTTTTGCATATTTAAAGTAAATATTTACACTTGTAGGCCTTTTAATTGGTCTCTCAACCCCCGCCGCCCGCCCACACAACTCACTACCTAGATGGTGGAGCCACTCAAATGTGCGTGCTCTATTCTAAATACATATGTATGTATGTATATATGAATGTAAGCCCGTAGAAAATACAAAAAGAAAGAGTGCTGATTCTATTTGATTTCAATTACTCCCCCATTTGTTGTTGTTATTCATGGAATTTTCAAGTATTCAGAGTGAAAAAAATCAAAAAACACACACACCCTCTGTAAGGTTTGTAAGCATTTAAACATTGTAGGATTTAAGCAAAAAATATGCCAAGAAATAAAAATGTACAGAAGAAAAAGCAATCGTGGCTAAAAGTAGAACAAATAAGCTTTTATTAGAAGTAATTTAAAATGCTCAAAATGTTCGTGAAGATATTATTTTTAGAAATTTGATAAATGATTTTCGAGTAAGTGAAATGACGTACATACAAATGTTTACAAAAACGTTTGTTTATTTTTTTTTCTTGGTTTATGCGAGGATCAAAAAATCGAAAACCATTCGACCGATTAAGCTAAAATTTATTGCCTTGAAGCTCTGCGTGTTTATGGAAAATGACCTGGGAGTGTACTAAAATGTAGATACACATACATATTGCTTGTACAAACAGAGTTCCCTGAACTGAAATATATTTTTGTAAATGGGGCATTCTGCGCCAATTCGGGCACCATTTGGGGTTTGCACATCCAATGTTTTTCATTATGTTTTATGTTATAGTATTAATTGTAAGAGGCTTCCATGACTTTTCAATTTTTTTGGCAGGCATTTTCAAGACATTGATTTCTAAAGAAAAATGTTCGTTTATTTTAAATGTCCATAACTTTGGGGAGAATAGATGTATTTAAGTAATTTGTTTTTGAAATTTGTTGTATTTTCAAAACATTGTTGAAATATACAATTAAAAAAAAAAATAAATTTAAAATTGTTTATGGGAAAAGTTAATTTCCAAAAAAAAAAAAAAACGATTTTCCAAATCCATCCATTTTTTGCAAAGTTATAAGCTTTTAAAAAAAACGCACTTTTTTCCTAATATCTACATCTCGAATACGACAACAAAAAAAAAAAAAAAATAACGGAGACTTCTCTCAATCAAATAGAGTCACACTTGGCACAGAATGCCCCATACTGCTTATCCAAACGGAGCTCTCTGACCCGGTTTATATATATATATGTATATACGGTGGCTCTAAGCCAAAGTCGGACACCGTAGAAAAAAATGCTCCTTCCTTCCTAAAAATATTTCAACCAAAGCAATTAAAAAAAAAAAAAACGGTAAAATATTTTTTCAATTGCTCACTTATTGCACTTTCAAAATATCAAAGCAAAACATATTTATTAATTCAGCTTTATAAAATATTCTAATAAAACATCAAACAAAAGTAAATTCAATGCGCAGGTCAAACACGGGCAATCCACAAGTTTTTTGAAATATCGAAATATATTTTAAAATCTAATATTTTGTATCTAGACCTTTATTTTTAATAATTATTTTGAGTCAGATTTGACCTTGATTTAACCAATTTTTCACAAAAACTATGATCGGGTTTTTCCCATTCTTGTAATAAAATAGATTTCAAATCATTTTTGCTTGAAACGGAAGGCTGTCGAATGTTTGCGTTAAGATAGTCCCACAAATTTTCGAAAGGATTAATTTCAGAACTTTAGGGTGGCGTTTCCAGAACATGGTGGCAAATATAAAGCAATCAAGAACGCATTTTGTAGACCTTATGCTTTGGATCTTTGGTCTTGGTAGAAATACCAATCATCACCGAGATCCAATTTTTCAACAATTTTTGGTAAGTTTTCTTTTAAAATGTTAAAATAGTCATTCTGGTTCATTATTCCTTCAATAAAATGGAAAGATCTTGGTACAGAAGCCGAAAATGAATCCCAAACCGATCCGCCACCATGTTTGACAGTTGGTCTCAGATTGCGCAGTTGCAGCTCCTCATTTGATTTCCACCAAACATATGGTCTTCCATCGGAGCCAAAAACATTAAATTTACTTTCGTCAGTAAACATAAAATTTTTCCAGAACGAAAACTCCTTATTTTCATGTTCTTTTGCAAATTTTGATCGGATGATCTGATTGCGTTTGCTGATCAACGGCTTCTGTCGGGTCTTTCTACCATTTAGATCAGCCTCATGACATAGATTTCTGATGGTAGATGCACCAGATTTCTTTCCCAACTCATTTTCAGTTATAACAGATAACTTTGGTGCACTAAGGAAAGGATTATCTTTAAAAGACATCGCTTATCTGAGTCGGTAAAAATCTTGTTGTGGGCAGCTTAGGCTTGTTTTCCGCTTGTTTGTTGGTTTCATCGATCCATCGTTGAAATGCTTAATAACCAACTTTCTCAATTCAATATGTAATTCCAACTATGTATACATTAAAAAACCGTCCGGGGAATTCCCCGTAGTTAAACACTATACTTGAAAATAGTTGCAATTCTTTGACTGACTGGCATTTATTTAGAGAATAGTTGCCCCTGTCCGAGTTTGGCTTGAAATTTCTCAATGAAGCCTGCCACGTTTGCTTTTTGCACAACATACTATGATTTACGTATAAATTTTGCAGCAATACGGAATAAAACCATCGGGTTTTGCTAAAACACCCTGATACCCTTCCGAGTAATGCTCGAAACACCGCTGCCAGGAATTCTAGTAATTGCCGTCCTTCTTTGTATCGATTCAAAACTTTGGAACCTGTCGAGTAGTGCAATTTTATTTTTTTTTAGCATATTTACGCGCAACTTAGTTTGTCTTGTTGCTAACTCAAATCAGATCTAAATGAAGTTTCTCTCTCTCATAATATTTAAATTTAAGAACATTGATATACCTACTTTTGGGTAAGTTATAAGTTTTCCAAAGAGTCGCAATTTTGTTGTGTTATATACAAGAAATGTAAAACTTGATTTCGTAATAAATGGAATACAAATAATTCACTTTTTTCGTAATTTTTTCGTACGAAATATTTGTATGAAATTTCAATATGCGTAGAAATCTACCTACAATATCAGAAAACCACACATATCAATTTTAAAATCAAAGAAAGCTTAAAGGATTTTCTGTTCCAACTTAGTCATAATACGTTTATCATATCAGAAATATGGAACCCCCTTATTTGTTTACGGTTATAACCCTATAATATTAAAAGGCAAGATTTCGCTAGTTAATGCTTACGAGTGAAGAGCTCCATAATTGGCTGATTTGTTTAGTTCCAATTTGAAATCTTATCATCACTATGAGTTACTTTACTAAGTGGTATTGAAATATTTTATTTGTATCGAATGGAATATTTATCAAATACTATAGCAAAGGTTTATTCATGCCGAAAAAAACGCTTGTTTTGCAGGTGTACATCTTAGAAGTAGAAATTTTGTATATGCTAACACAGTGGCGCTGTGTATGTAAAACATACTGACCTTAGATTTTATAAAAATAAAAAAATTTACGGTACACTTTTTACATTTGGCTGATAGCAGACGATCGAATATCTGTTTGTGCAATTAGTCAATAGGAAATTGTAAAGGAAATTCATAAGGGCAAAAAACAAACGAAAAAAAAAACCGAAAAAAAAATCAAAAACGGAAGAGTGACGTTTCTCGCGTGAGAAGGAAGTAAGAGAGTTGCAAAAGTAGTTACGGCTATGTGTTTCTAAAATTCTCCTTTTTTTTTTATTAATACATCAAATTTTTCTTAACTAGTATGTTGGTTTGCATTTATAATACTCGTCGATGAATTAAACGAATGAATTCAAACATCACTGCAGCTCTGATAAATTAGTAATTTCTGTTGCTTTCCATTAATTGGCGCCAACATTTTGTTTCCTCTGGCTCCGCATGCAATCGAAAGATATGGATAACGCTTCGAGGAACTAACAGCAGCAACACCATTGTGGCATTGCTTGCTTTTGCGGAATGCTGTGGCCGTAAAATTGCTGCTATTCTTGGTGCAATCAAGCAAAGGTATTAAGAAGTCGCCTAAGAGAAAATGTTTAAGGAATGAACGTTTTAAGTATTTATGATTTGTTTGATTTTTTTCATTTTGGAATTGTGAGAATTCGCTTCTATGTATAAATACTACGAAAAGAAGAGAGAGACAGAGTAATAGAAGGTATATGAAATTGACAAAAGTGGTTTTAAATTAGCCGCAATGTTGCCTAATGAGTAGGAAATAGAGATAGAGATAGAGAGGAGGGGGGTAGGTATATTAAGCAAATATATAAATATGTAACCACTACCGAACTGTTAACTAAAGTTAACTAAAGGGTCAAAAAGAGTGGAGCGATCTACTCAAACTACGCAACTATACATAGAGAGAAATATCCGTATGTTACTTGGGTCAACAAAATTTCCAATATTTATAGCACTTTGATGTTCAGCAACAAGTTTATGCGGGCTCATTGTGTCTATTTACCGCTTTTACTACAATTTACAAAATTTATGTACATTTTAAGAATATGTTAAATAAATCACAATAATTTTTAGTTCAACTTGCATCTGAAATTAAAGTTTTTTTTTTTTTTGGAAATATATTTTGAATAATTTTTTTTGAGTAAACTTTCCCCACTGTGCGTCGAATTTGTCAAACCAGTACTCATCGATAACACGCTATCACGAGGTTACGAATTAAGAAATTATTTGTTTACCTAGTTGTATATTTGCAGAATCCAGAAACCGAAAATAACTGGTTCACATTAAATTCAATGTTGTTTCTTTCATTTACTATATATGTATGTATTATTGCACTTTTGCGATATATCGAACTATCACTGCGAAAATGATTTTTATTTGGGGTTTTATGGTCAATGACTTTGAGAAATAGAAAGGCTACGAAGCTATTTATGAAAATATTTTCATCGAAAAAGTTAGTTATACATTTTTATTATGGTAAAGCAACACTTCACTGGCATTATTCGCATACTTACTTTAATACCCATGCATTTAAAACAAAAATAAAAATTAAAAATCAGTTAGAATTGTGAAAGGCAATTCCAATCAATTAAAAGTCTACCTGTTATGGCCAGTTATTTATTTTTTATAACACCAAATAAATCGAAATTTGCGCCAATTTGATTAATCGGCTATTATTTTCGGGGAGGGGGGGGGGGGGGTCTAACAAAATCACATTGTAGCGCTTTAACTTAAAAATAACTCTGTTGATGCCAATATTCACTTACTATGTGATGACATTGCTGATTTCGAAATTCGAATAGTCAAAAAAATTATAAAATTCACCACCAACGTTAAGAACCACGCAACGAAAATTGCCGTTATTTTCATTTTTTCGGATCAGAAATATCATTGGCAAGAATTCCTTCTATACAAAACTGAAATATATTGATCTACATAATTCTTATGCTATATGCTATACAAATCTGGCCTTATTTGTATTTAAAATATTTTTTGTTTTAAATCTTCGCATTATCGTTATTTTGTATTCTTTAATAATTGGATAATCGTTAGTGTGTGATTTTTTCAATAAAAAAAAATATTCGTTATTCTTCGGTTTTTATTTTTTCGATCAAGTTTGACAAATATTTTTTAATTCGATCTAATTTACTAATTTTCATAATATACATGAACAAATAAGTCGGCGGTGGGAATAATATGTTTTATGATCAAATAAAAATATCACAATATAACGATCAAGCTTGATCGAAAGTATTGACAAAATTTCAAGGTTTACGTTATATTTTTCGGTTAATTTCTGGCGGTTAAAAAAATAAAATAAGTAATTTTTTCATGTTCTTCCTTATATAAATTCTTATAAGGGCAAGAAATATTAAAACGAATTAATTTTCTGCTTCGCAAAATTTATCAGAAATTTGTTGGAAGCGGGCACAAAAACCTATTTGATTTATTCACATTTATTATATTTCTTTCTTTGAAATGAATATAACGCCCCAATTAGTTTGTTCATTTAGGGTCCAGAACACCGACGGGAACTGGGTGGGTGTTCAATTCAAAAATTCGGATGCCGCTGCCAGATCTTAGAAAATTCCTTTGGATTTGTTCACACACTGTATCTGTCCTGCTTTTGCTAAGCTGAAAATGGAGCATATTTGAGACAGTTATATTGAGAATGGAAAACGTTCATCCTCTATCCCTCAGTAGACTTCTCAGATTCATAAAAATGTGTATGTCGAGGAATCGAATGAAATCCTATTCCCACCTTTTTCCATATTATTTTCACCTATCCCGAATTCGCTTGCTCCTTCCCAGACCTCAAGTACAATGGAGAATTATACCTGAGTGCTTGGAACCCCGATTTTGAACTTCCGACCTACATACTTCTATTCTATTCCAATATACCCAGATACATAAAATTTCATTGGAATAAGATGCATGAGATACAGTCAAAGGCTTTCATCACTAGTGTTGGATGTCATAATGTATTTTTGGAATATTTATTGTACAAATATAAATAGTAAAAAAAAAAACAAATAATTCTTAAATGAAAATAATAGTTATTTTTTATTTTAATTTTTAAAAACCTATTTCCAAATGAATCAGCATTTATACTCATCCAACACATACGGAGGGCTCCGAGGAATGAGTAGAAAGGTATTCCCACAGCGACACTTCGCCTTAGCCTTTAGAAATCACGTTGTGTCTCTTTGTTATCTTGTTAACTTTGTTTTGCATTCGCTGAGTTCGTGTAATTTCTCATTCAAAAAAAGCCAACTACCTTTTTAAAAAATCATAATCGTATAGAGAGGTTCGTACGAATCTTATAGGCCTGGTTTTGTCGTATATGTATATGGAAAATGGGAGTGCCGCACAGCGAGTCCTAATTGTGCGCCTTGTGAACTCCGCTTACTTAGATATACATATGTATATAGTTATGGGCATAGGTGTAGACAAAAATATGAAACTTAACCAGTGTTATAAGTCTTGAATACGTTGTGGAGAATTTTATTACCTTTTCCTGGAAAAAAGTAAACAAACGCAATGGGTATAAAACTATGCAGAAGCCTACAATCCTACTCTATTGAAATTCTATGAAGCCGGAAACTGAACAAACATTTATTAAACTCTAAACAACAACCTAGCAGACTTCGCGTGGCGGTTGTGCATTTGTTGATCTTCAATTTGTTTGATTGCTTGCTTGCCACAAACACAAATACATACATATAATGTATACACACAGTTACTCACAAAAATTACTATGCTTCGAATTTTTTTCCATCAGTCAAAATGTTCCACATGCTACATGTTTTCTTTGATTTTTTATAAATAATACTTTTAATTTTATAACAAAACGATACAAATTAATATTTCACATTTTGTACCAAACGTATAAAAATTCAATAAATTTTCAGTAAACCTTCAAAAATTTTGAGTAGAGTTCTTTTGAGTATACGGTTTTGAGTTCGATTCAATTTTAAAATATAATTAAGTGTATGTCTCAAATAACGCAAAGCGCCAGTGATATTTGATAATTTTTAAAGCAAAACTTCTTAAGCGGCATACTACTAACTACTACCACTATGACTACTAATTACTACTACTATTTACTACTATTATTTTTACTAACGCTAACTACTGTTATTTTAACTAATTTCTACTACTATTTTTCCTAGTGATACTACTAACCCATTATTTGTTTTATTAATTTCTACTACTAATTCCACTATTTGTACTAATTTTATTACTAAATACTACTACTATTTCTACTACTATTTTTTACTACTCTTATTTACTAATGCTTCTACTAATTTCTACTACTAGTTTTTTAATTTCTACTTTTATTTTTACTAATACTACTACTAATTCTACTACTATTTTAACAAACTACTGCCATTTTTATTAGTTTCTACTATTATTTTTCCTAGTAATACTACTAAAGACAACTATTTGTATTAATTTCTGCAACTATTTTTACTAATTCTACTACTAATTACGACTATTATTTCTACTACCTGCTGCTATTTTTACTAATTTCTACTACTATTTTCTTACTACACAACTATTTCTTTTATAATTCCGACTACTAATTCTACTACTAATTTTTACTACTATTTCTTCTACCATTCCTCTAACTTCTACTACTATTTTTACTAATGCTACTACTATTTGCTACTAATATTTTTACTAATTTATATTTAACTAGTTTCACAAATGCTACTACCAGTTACTACTGATAGTGTTACTAATTTCTACTAGTATTTTACTTCTACTGTTAATTTAACTAATTACTGTTACTACTTTTACTAAGGCTACTACCAAGTACTACCAAAATTATTACTACTACTATTTATGTCTAACGACTTCTACTGATACTACTCCCATATTTAACTCCGTAACTCTTTGTGGAATCGCCACGGAAGTTTTGCTTCGAGCTCGCACATTTTGGTGCACGCTTGGGTTTGTCTTTGCTGGCTGTGTCCTTCCATAACGAATATCTACATTTTTTTTTATGTGGAAGGAGCTAGAGAAAATCACCAGGAAAAAAAATTATCAAAAATTAATATCTATATAAAAAATATCAAACACTTTGTTATACTAGATTTGAATGGGGTACAAAACTGCGTTGTAAAAAATTCTTAGCTTAAATACTGTTGATATTTTTAAACTTTATTGAAAGGAATGTGGAAAATTTATTTGTATGGCTTTCGTTATAAAATGAACTTTATTTCTATAAATATTCCACGAAAAATGTACCATGGAAAATATTTTGAATGTAGCCAAAAGAAAACTTATATTTTTTATATTTGATTTAAAAAAAAATCAACGAAAAAATTTACCAGGGAAAACATTTTGAATGTAGAAAAAAAAATACCCCAAGCAAAATACTTTTATGAGTAAGTGTATGTGTATGGACATGTATGCACATATGCACAAAACACACACGTGTACTATTTATTAGTGCGCAAAAGTGCTGCTAACGGAAATGTTGTACGTTAAGTTTATTTAGTTGTTGGTTTGGTGGACACCACTGTTGATGCATTCAACTTCATCATGTTGACATCAAATAACAAATTGTAAATTGTTGTTGCCAAATGCCGTGTTCGATTGCAATTCGATGTTATTGTCTTTGTTGTTGTTGTTGTTGTTGCAGTGGTAAAATGCATTTCAATTCGATTGTTGTGCAATTGTTAGGTTTCGTGGCTATTTGCGCTCTTCATTGTGTATTTTTGCGTTTTCGCTATGCGAGCATTGTTATTGCTACCTTAGCCGCTGCTGCTGCTACTTTTTGTTGTAATTGCAATGGATTGCTATTTTATTTTATTTTTTTTTGTATTCGTATTTTTTTTTTTTGTGTTCGTATTTATTGTATTGCAAATGCATTTATCGTGTTTTCGATGTAGATGCAGGCCACAAACTGCCGAACACAACAGCCAATCATTGACGGCCGCAAGTGCGATGCAGAGTTCGTCGCTATTTATTGTACTCCATTCCTATAACACACACACACACACACACACACACACAAATTCATTCCGGCACTCACATAGCCATAGAATAAGCGAATATTTATGCGGATATATTCATATACAATACACACACACACACACAAACACGTGCACATAAATGCAAATAGGTATTGTATTATTACAAAACACTGACTGGCCGCGACTGACAACTGCCTGCAATAAATGAAATTTAAACAATAGCGCACATAATAAACAAGAATGTTGCGAGCGAGTGAGTGGCACGCCTGAAAATGCAACGCACCACCGGCCACATTCGCACGTGTCCTCGAGTGTTGAATAATTGAAATTTTAACTTCAATTTTCAATTGTTATTGTGCAGAGGCAAAAGTTTTTTCGAAATTGTCAGCCTTAGGCTAACATAGTGCATGCGGAAGGATTCGGCTTAAGTGTCGCCGACTACTATGTATGCCCTTCGGTTGACAGGATGCCGATGTCTTTGTTAAAAAACCAAAAAATGGAGGATTGATAAAGCAATAATATACCTGGGGCATTGTTGGGTAGCGAGAAAGTGAGAGAGTGGGAGAGGCCCAAAAGGCGGTTCCCCGTTGCACTTTGCCTGCCATTTTTATATTCATCAACAACTTTTATCTACTTTTGTACTGTTTTTACTTAATGTGTCTATTTTTTCATTACGTTGATAAAATTATATTAGTTTTTTTAACGACGCTTTAATCACAATTTGAGCTCGTTTTATGACCTTTTGTATTTATGGATTTTTGCGATACATTTTAAGTCCTTGAGGTATGTTCTCGCCAAAAGCCTTCAGAATCTGAGGGATATTCCCCAGGGCTCCAAAATAATGATTAAAATAATTTTTTTTTTTCTATGTAATAAAAGTCCGGCGAAAGTTTTACTTTCGAAAAAAGTTATCGATGTTCCTTTTATCTCAGCACCTCCTGGACAAGAATCTCGAAATCATTTTATTTTTTCAACCTTTTGGAAAAAGTTCAATAATAATTGAAAAATTCGGACTATTATTTTGTTAGTCTACACCTTTTTCAGTTTCAATTCACAAACTTGCTATTCATATTCGGAATTTCCATTTCAAATTCAGAATATTGCAATTGAAGTGCAGAAAAATAAAATTTAAGTTCAGAATTTCCCCATTAAAATTTTAAAAATTACAATAAAAATTTAAAATTTCCAATTAAAGTTCAGAAAGTTTCAATCCAAACTCAGAATTTCCATCTTATTGTACATTTCTGAATATGAAATGAAAATTTCTAAAGTTGAAATTAAAGTTCTGAATTTGAATTGTAATTTTCTGAATTTTAATTGTTGTTTTCTGAATTTGAATTGAATCTTTCTGAAGTTGAAATAAAAATTCTAAATTTGAATTGTAATTTTCTGAATTCCAAGTGAAAATTCTGAATTTGAAATAGAAATTCTGTACTTGAATAGTAACTTTCTGAATTTGAATTGAGGCTTTCTGAATTCAAAATTGAGTTTCTGCATTTGAATTGTAACTTTTTGAACTTTAATTCTGAATTTGAATTGTATTTTTCTGAATTGGAAATGAAAATTCTAACAATTACTAAAAATGTCAACAAATTTTCACAAAAACTTTTAAACTTTTGTATAAGAAAGTTGAAAATCTTTTTGAGTACACAGTTAGTTTTACTATAATAAAGTGCAGGTTTCAACTGGCTGAAAATTCGGGTTCATTTTTGACATATTTTTTTGCTGGCGATGTCGGGCATTTTGCTTCATATTACGCAAAAACTAAATTAATTTTTTTTTATGAAAGCAAATGCGGAATAACCTCAACCATACAGTCCTGCCTTGATACCCAATAGTTTTATTTTATTTCCGAACATCAAGCCATAAATTGTAAGGGGAAAAAATGACCACACCAAAAACTTTTGACCCATTAAAAAGCTGTGTTTTTGAGGTACCGACTTCACTTCACATTTTGAAAAATATAAAGCCATTTTAAGCAACAATTTTTTTAGCCAATATAAATAGTTGTTTAGTTCTCCTCGTAGTTGCTAGTTCAAACTAAGAAATAAAAACTTTTCAAATTCAGTAAACATCCTCGTGTAAATTTTATGAATATGCACATACATTGTAAAAACCTTTTACCGTATGAAATGAGCTCATGTTCTGTAGTTAACTATCGATTTTTAATATATGGAGAGAATTCGAGTTAACTGACATGTTAACTTTGCTAAGACTTTGGTTCGAAGAAGTACATATGTATATTTTGTTTCTTTTTGATCTTAGGTTTTTCGACAGGATGAAAATTTGATGTATATCGGAATGATTTTCAGTCACTCGTTGCCGAGTTTGATTTTAATAGCTTAGGTTAGAATGGCGGCGAAGGAGGTCAATGCTCAATTAGCAACTGAGTACCAACTAGCACAGTTAGGGCCTTTCAGAATGTTGTTGAAGCTATGTTTGCACAAATCTTGCATAGATTTATACTCAAACGACCGCAGAGTGGCACAAATGGAGCTCATCTGTCTCTTGTTCATTTTCATGTCTGCAGCTTCGGCAGTAATCATTGTAGGCAATACCAAGACTTCTGGTGAGGGTTCCCATCGATCAGTGTGCCGTAAGAACTGCAACGAGTTTCGCGACGTTAGGCCTACCCTTCGACAGAAGAATTGAGGTCATATTCGGGCCTTGTTAATTTTGCAATTCAGAGAAGATCGTTAAAGGGGTGGTGATAAATGCTGCTGTTAATTTCCCCTATTGGAACTGGAATTGGCCCCACATTTTGCTAGCTAGCTTATCGGCTGTCTCGTTTCCAGCTTTGTTGCGATGCCCAGAAACCAAAATTAAGTATACTGAGAGATTGTTGCAGACTTTCCGGTCAGTAGAGTCCTGCATTGCTTCGATTTGGTTGTGCAAGATGTCATAGACAATGTGACCGCTCGGCTATCTGAGAAGATGTCTACACGCTCAGCTTGAAAATTACCAAAGCAGTTACGCTCTAAAGCTCGACTGCCTTCAGCGATAGCAAAACACTATCAAGTTGACATAGGTGGCAATATTTCCCTTCACCCTAGAAGTTTGCAAATATCACTGCCCGAATATCTTGCCCTGTCGTGACCGTGGCGGGAAGGAGGGTTATAGAATTCTACTATATATATATATATTTATACCACAGGTTGATTATAAAAAATGTATTGAAATTCAGAAGTTAAATCTGTCTAACCATTTTGTTCAAAAATTGCGTAAATCGAGTACTCCGTCAAAAAATTTTACTGAAAGATTTTCCTGAAAGAATTTTAGACAAATAATAATACGAAACATATTCAGTTCAAAACCTATTTGACTGGTTTTAAAAGAACACTCTAGAAAGCAATGTTAAACTAGTATTGTCTTGTAATGAACTACATTGAAAAGTGAAAAGAATTTAAGAAACATTCTTTTCTCGGAATATATTGTCTCGATTGAGTAAAGGTCTATTAGAAATAAAAAATACCTACATGAAATAAAATCTGTTTTCCCCAGCTTTAAACTTAGTCTAAACCGCCAATCTTGAGTTTAACTAACCAGCTCAGCAGGCCGACCACAATCATATTTTTCATACAGCCACGATCGGCAATTCACTCGAACACCAAAGTGACGTTTGACAGCACCCCTTATTCTCTGTTTGATGTCACTTAAAGCATATAGTTCGACAACGGCACCGCTTCTTGGCAACCTATACTGGCATAAAATATTCGAGGGTGGGTGCGTTCGGTTTTGCACTGGTCTAAATATAGCATGAAAACAGAGCTGCCCTATAAAATAGTCAAATTTATACCGGCCTTAAACTCTCAGTGAAAAACCCGCTCTGTAGTTTAAACTAAGTTTAAATTTAAACCGACTTTAAGTAACTGCAGTTTAAACTGAGTTTAAACTTGCACTGAACAACTGACCTTAAGCGTCATTTCCCTAAAATTTTTCATTCCTTTGATAGCTGTTTTTCTTCAATCCAGATAAGTTGTTTCTTTTGCCCATAGTTCTGCATATGTATCAGAGTATAGTTTTTTTTACGATAAAATTCCCAGCATGTCAAGCACGGAAAATCAAAAAAAGTTGAATTTAAAAAAATAGTGTCCTTAAAAAAAAAACGTAAACAAAATTCCATGGGTTTGCTGTACGCAAAATTGTTGAAATCTTTATTGCGATGCGGATGATTCCATCGAAATTCTTACGTTGACTAGATAAATAACCTAATTTACTTGCTTCACAATACTACATTTTGTACATACTGACTAACGTGGTAATATTTATAAATATACAAAATAATTTCTATGTTAACAAAAGCTTTCAAATATTTACACAAGCAATTGAAATAATTGTGAATAAAATATAATTTTTAGACTCTATGTACATACAGAAATAAATTTATAGTGATGGTAAATAACTAAATGCAGTACAACCAAAAGCTTAAATGTGTAGAAAATGTGTAGCATGCTAGCAAAATTTAAAAATAATTAAAGTTATATACAAATATATGAACATTCCAAAATGCTTAGCAGATAACACTTTGTGACATAATTACGGAGTTCACAAGCCGTGTTATTTGTCGTATTTCTTTAATCGTGTTATTGCAATACAACAGTTGTAAACTTGTTGTTCTTGTTTCACATGTAAATTGTCTTATTGTCTCAATACAACTCTGAAAGGTATGTTTAGTGTTTTATTTGTGTGTGTTATTCGATCAGCTGTTTCTGTTTATCGTCACTTTTTTTTATTATTTTTGCAAAAGCGGCCAGTGAAACAATTGAAGGAGATATATTAAAAAAAAAGAATGTAAATACATCTAAATGATGAAGTAAGTGATTTTGAATAAAAAACAAACACATCTGGCTTATTAAACAACCTTTTGATTTTAGGGCAAAGCCAAACGCGTCCGCTGCAACCCAATCCGGAGATGGACGGTGGCAGAAGAGAAGTCACGAGGATGTCCGAACAAGTATGAAATAGATGTTTCAAAGAAAAAAAAATTCAAATTTTCTTTAGTAATTCATTGAGAATGGTAATTGAGTATTGATTTCTAACTACCGGTAACTATTTTCAGAAAACAGTAAACATTTTGCAGACCTTCTCTTCTCTCCTTTAGAAAACTACAAATAGTGAACGATCTGCTCTTAGCTAACAGAGGTATGGGGGATCTCATAAAAGGATGGAGAGGGCATTGGAAGAGGAAACTTTTTCTGATCATCGTTTCATTGAATTTCAACTGGGCACTGGCACTAATCAAGTACATAATGGTCGATATCCGCGAAAGCTGGATTGGCAAGAGTTGCTTTTTGAAATGAGAATGCCACACTTCCCCGAACTCAAAACTTTACAACTAATTAAAAAGGCGACACACAATGGTACGACAATGCAAACTACGGATGCAGAAAATTATTTAGAAGGTTGTTAGGACAATACCCTTTATTTTTAGGACAATAAATGACTAACTAGTACAGAGAGTATCTTTTGGTAGAAGGTAAAACCGTAGGATTTTTTTTGCAATATAACAATGTAAAGATCCATGTACTCGCCTTGGAGGCTCGGTAAAAACTTTTTACACTGATTGCTCCAAGAGAATAAATGGAAATGGAGCTGATTTGCACGCCTTACGTACAATGACAATGGGTTTCAAATTTGAGATATTTGCTATACTTAAGGTAGCGGACTGGCTAATTTGCGAAAAGAGGTGTGGATACTAAATCAGAGGATACCCCAGAGGATTGTTAAAAGCCGTAGAGACTGTTGACACCTCTCCAAAAAATGTTCATGAAATTAAGTTGAGGCTCAACTCTGTTGTTGAAAAATGGAATAACCTTGAACTCGTGTTACTGCCAGGACACAGCGGTGTTCAAAATAACGAACTAGCTGACGAATTGGTTAACTGCGGATCTTTGACAGACTTCATTGGGCATTGGTAAAAAAAAACGAATGAGAACCGTTGGTGCACTACCAACACCTACAAAACAACCAAGTGCTTATTGATAAGACCGGACAGGGTTGTGGCAAAATTCATTCTGACACAGAGAAGGGAGAAGTTATGAGTTGTGGTTGGGTTCATAGCACAATACATGAACACCTAAAGAATGAGGATAGCACCTAAAATAGATACATAGCTTTTGCTAAAGTGAAATAGAGTATATTTGGTCAAGCAGGGAGTCATGGGCGGATGGAATTTTCGGATCTAATGACTTCTTACGATTCTATATTTATGGATAGATAGCAGAGTTGGTCGGGGCGTTTACTCGGAACAACTAAGAACGAAAACGTCATTCCGCCTTCCGAACCACCACAGTGTCTTTTATGCCGAATCAGTGGCAATACAAGAAGCGGTAAAGTTCTTAGAATCTGCTGTGATTACGACAAACAAAATGTAGATTTACTCAGACAGTCAAGCAGCCCTAAAAATCCTTGACTTGGTCACATAAAATTCGCAGACAGTAGCGAACTGCTGCAGATCGTCTAACGTGATGGTAGAGCAGTTCGATTTTCATCTGGTGTGGGTACCGGGACACTGTAACATATCAGGTAAGAAGAGGGCAGACGAGCTCACAGGAGGAGTTACTTCCGTATCTCTTTCATCGGTCTGGAAGAGGTTGGGCACGCCGATTGCTCACGACAAGCTCAGGATTAGGGAGCTCTTCCTCAAAGAAGGCGAATATGGGGTGGAAACTCAGCAAGACTTGCTACACATCCAAATTTATGAGGTCTGAATGGAGCATAAGAAAGTCCCAAGAACTTCTCTCGCTAAGTAGGAGAGAATTATTCCTTGTTATGGGAGTACTCATAGGACATAATCTTATAGGGGGACACGCTAAACGAATAGAGGTCCCCCTCAACGATTTCTGCTGACGCTGCTATGACCAGTGTGAATGCCCCGCACTTTGTAGGAGGCGACAGAAATTACTGACTGTCTGATTTTGAAATAATCTTCCATGGGTGTAGAAGTGAAAACATGGCAGCTGTTCAAGTTCGTCAATTAGATAAACTGATTAAACGGGACTTAGGGGTAAACATTTCGATCGAAGTGGTATCACAACGGGTCTAATTGTGGGCCTGTGTGTACTGGCTCACTGCCAGCTAAAACCTCAACCTAAGCCAGCCTATACTCGACAAGACAGCCGGATTCAGCAAAGAGTGTGGAAGATTTGAGCAGGTGACATGAAGTCCGCACCTCACTGTGTTTGCAATCCGTTTGGCCTATTGCTCATTCTCTTCATTGTTCCCAATACTTAAGTGCAATGGGCAACTATGGTTGAGTGCTTGGGAACTCGATTTCCGATTTCCAGTGAGCCTCAATTCAATTCCTTTGCAAACATTTTACTGATAATACACTAAAATTGTATTATGAATATTTTTACTGTTAACTTTTGTTTTAATAATCAGTAAAAATTTGCAGTAATCAGTACAAAAATATTTTTACTACAGAGCCTTTCCAGTTAAAGAAAAGTGGTCCGTGCGGATAATTTTTTTTGGTTTACCGTGAAGCTCGAACATGCTGTTTCTAGGCCAAAAATGATCAAAAACGTTTTTCTTTTTTTAACCGAAAATCTTATTTTCGATATTTTTTGGCGATTATAATGTCATTGTGAAAATCGTATTTTTCGCCATTAAAAATTTTTTTTTTACTACACATAATTTCTCCAAGAAAAAATAAATTAGAAAGGCGGCTTTTTTTCAATTTGCAATTATTTTTCTTTGTATTTAAATGCTCAATTATGAACATTTTGCAAGTTGAGTACAAAAAATCGTTCAGTTTTTAGAGAAGTTATGCAGTTGAAAAAAAATAGTTTAAGAAAGATATCGAAAAAAAATTGTCCGGTTATGTAAAAGAGGAAATCCGGGTGTGAGATTATTTTGAACAAGAAATAAGGCGTTCGAGTTTTATGCAAGAATAAAAACATTACCGGAATGAAACGGTAGTCTTGAAATGGAAAGGCTCTGCAATTATTTTTTTTTTTCTTTTGTTTTAAATTCTTCAGTAATCAGTAAAAGTTTACTGCTAGTGATAACTAAGTTGCATAATCATTAAAAAATTATATTGAATGAATTTTTTCTGATATTGCGAAGCGCCCATCTACCGTCATAACATCAAAACCAATTCGAAGTTTGTGGATTTATATATCTAGTTTGTTCTTTTTTTGATTTCGCGTCGTCAAATGTTCAAGAAGCATTGTCTTCTTCTTAAAATTTATAATCCTAGCAAATATTTACGAGATTCTGTAATATTATCTATTGGACTATTATTATAAAAACATTTTCTCTAGTCCAAAAAAATGCCAAACTTTTGCAAACTAGCACAGTTCCGGTTTTACACATTCTCCACGTACAAAATGTTTGTATGTATTTGTGTACATAAATACATAAAATTTCAACAGTACAATGTGCAGATTTCTAAATTTAATGCATTGCAAACTACTGCAAGAAATAAAGTTATAATTGAATGGTTTCGAATCAGGCAACTTAGTGTCTTTTTCATGTCAGTCAGCAACTATTTATTTCTTATAAAATTGTAATCCAACTACACTTTTTTTATGCATTGAATTGCAAATAAGAACAAATCTTATATGCTTACATATTTAGATAGCGTGCAGAGGAAGCGGAAGTGAACGCAAGAAAAATCGAACGTACAAGTTTTTACTCAAAAGCCATAGAAATAAATGAATACAAACACATACACACAATGGTACATAGCACAATAATAATTTCACAAAGATTTTAGCATTGAAAATATAACATCCATAAAAACCAAATAAAGATGGAGAGATATAAAGAAATACAGCTAAATAACTACTATAAATAGGAAGTAGTAATGTGTTAAGCAACAAAGAAAGTTTCAACTAAATCTACCCAAACTACAACTACAACTACAACTAACACAAAGATTTGCAACTAAAATAAGTAAATATAAATAAATAAGTAAATAATACAAACTAACTAAGTAAGTAAAAACTATATTCTATTAAGTATAGATTTAGGTATAGTACCATTGAGGCTCGGCTGTGCGTATTGAATGAAACCCTCGGAGATGTAGTGATGTTGATTATTCGCAGCGTTGGCACTGCACCTTGGCCCCAACGTGGAGGGGAGTACGCGTGCGGCACGTATATCGGCAGAGCGTGTGCCGGCCAGAATCTCTTCATCGTTTAGCGCGTCCTCTTCGATATACATGGACGGTACATCGCTGCGGGCGGGTCTGCAATAAACAAAAGGGGGGAAAAATAAATGGATATAGCGGAAAGTATTAGAAAATGATATCACAATAAATTGTATGTAGAAATTAAATTATAAAATGGGTCTAATCACTAAACTCGTGTCGAACAAAAAATGTATCGATATCGCTCTCCAAATATTGCGTTAAAATCATTGCACTCATATCGACAATCGACTGCTCGATGAGGTTGCACTCACTTGCCAACTCGATAAAATACTTTCCGTGCCTCATAGATGGCGCTCATTGCAGAATCATTGACATCGTAAAACCGAGAATATTTGTCGGATAGTTCGGATAGATCGTTGGCGGTGAGTTTGTTACAGAAAATAAAATAAAATAAATTTTTCGAAGTATTTTTGCTAGCGATTGCTGTGAACGCACTAAATTATGTTATTACAAATGTATTTCAAAGATAGGACACAAAATTACGCGAAACAAAGTTCAATTTAAAGTGTCTGTGAAGTAGCATCCAGATATAGCTAATAGCTTTTCCCACAGAGCACTAGCCAACGTAAATTTTATCAGCGTTCACGTCGAATTTTTACACAACCAATTGAAAAAGGGAATGAAACCATTTTAAATTATTTCCTAAATAAAGCAAAAACCTCAAGCAAACAATTTCATTTGACGAATTTATCGTCACAATAGTTTTACTTTGCATGTAAAGCTGCTTATCGACGAAATCAATGCTGCTTTGAAATTTATTAATCGATAATTCTTTCCTTATCGATGTCGATGTCTATAGGGAACGAATGATTACACCCATTTTTTTTTATATAGAAATTGTATGAGAATAAAAAAAAGTGTACCATCTTAACAAGAGATGGGCGTGGAACTAAATATTCGAGCTCGATACCCCCTTTCCGACTTTAAATTTTTAAATCCCGAACCCGCCCATCCCGAAGTTTTTTTTTCAAATTCGCTCCGGGGGTTCCGTGGGATCCGATATCTAAAAAATATCACTCCTGCCTCAAATTTTTTTAAAATAATGTACTTTATTTAACAATCTCTACGTATATAACCGTAGATCTACAGGGTGGGCGAAAAGAAACCAAGGGGTGTAAGAGTTTAATAACTTTTTCGTTTATTAATTTTTTTTTATTTTTTCTTTCAGATTATATAATATGCGAAAGGGAAATTTTTTTACACTAAGTATGAAAAATGATGTCTCTTAAATGACCACCGTTTTCAGCTTCGCACTGATGGGCTGTTTTTAGAGCATTTTCCATAACATCTTTCAAAACTTGTGGCTGTAGCGTTCGAATTTTTGTGTTTTTTTTTATTCACATACACTCGCTCCTTCAAATAACCCCAAAGAAAATAGTCGGGTGCTGTCAAATCTGGCGATCGCGCTGGCCAAATAATTTCCGAATATCTGGAAATTATTCGCCCCCCAAAAATTTGACTTAAAAGTGCCATTGTGTCTTGGGCAGTATGGGCTGTGGCTCCGTCCTGCTGAAACCACATACCAGGTCTGTTTTCAAGAGCAGGACGTAAAAAATTTTCTATCATAAACCGAAACCGCTCTCCATTTACGGTTACAGCACTTCCATCTTCATTCTCGAAGAAGTAAGGCCCAATGACATTTTCAGATATGATCCCACACCATACTGTACACCTGATGGGGTGCAATTGGCGTTGATGAATGGCTCTTGGATTTTGAGAACCCCAGAACCTACAGTTCTGCTTATTAACAAAGCCATTCAAATGAAAATGAGCTTCATTACTCATAATCAAATTTTAAATAAAGTCGATTTCATTTCTGGCCAACTCTTGAAATTTAACTGCAAAATTTAGATTAGAAAATTATAAATTCTCCAAGTGTTGTCTATATAATCTGAAAGAAAAAATAAAAAAAAATTAATAAACGAAAAAGTTATTAAACTTTTACACCCCTTGGTTTCTTTTGGCCCACCCTGTACATTTAGAATAATACTGATTTTTTATTAACTGAACACAGTATGATAGAATTTTTTTACTTTTACCTTTTTAAATTTTTATTTATTTTTTCGCAGTTTTTTTTTTCAAGTAAATGTGTTCTTTTAAACTATTAAACTTAAATTATTGATTCGTTATTTTCATGCAAAACTATTTCGTGCACAACGTCATTACTAATAACCATCTATGGAATTACCTTCATACGATTCGTCAAAAAACTCAGCAAACCTCGAAGACGAAATTCCAAAAATCCACATAATCTTCTTAAAAATTTTTGCGAGAATTAATAATTTTTTTTTTGGTATTTGGATACAATAACCGAAACATAAATTATTTCAAAACAATATTTTGCGTGGTTGGAAATTTTATTCGGAATGTCTAAAAATTACTGTTTGCCTTGTCTCGTTCGGATAATTTTGAATTTCTTTCTTAACCCGCCTACCCTTGGCCGTTTTGAAATTGTTTCCGCGTGTACGGCGTACCCATTTATTCCGTACCCATCTCAACTCAGATGGTGATTAGATATCACTTTTCTTCTTGTTACAATAAATGAGGGAATCTAAAAACTTATTTAAAATATTGTGAAACACTTCATAGCAAACTTCATTAAAGTAAATTATTGATATCTAATAGATCTGCGCAACTAGGCAAAACTTGCATTTGATATATTATACAAAACGACCTTTTTTATATTTTGATTGGAAAAGCTTCGCGAAAGCGAATTTATAAATTGAAACGCGTTTAAATAAATAAAATAAGATATTTCAGTTATTTCTTTCTTTTTTATCTTCTGTTAACGAAAAAATATTTAGTTAATTGAAATATTTAATTTAAATGGCTGGAATATTTAAATTAATTATTTCCATTAACTAAATATTTTTTTTTAATTAACGTCATTAAAACCGAAGAAAAAACGCAGCCTATGCTGTGTAGCTGCTGATCTCACGGTAGTTTTTAAATTACTCTTGCACTCCGAAATGTTTTTTTTAGACTAAAATTTAGATTTAAATTCAGCAGGTAGTAACAAAGTTATTTTATATTATTGTTTTAAGTTTAGAAAATATGGACATCTTTTTTCGAAAATATCTCGAGTTTGCCATAGTGTGACAAAAGGGTTCATCGACCAATTCATATCTGTTGTTTTTTAATAATTGTTTTTAATTGTTTTCTTTTGTCTATTTTGCACATATATATTTAAAATTTACTTTTACATATTTATAAAATTATTACAGATATTTAGGTGTTTATAAATTCCTAGTACTTATTTAAGAGAAAACGCCACAAACGGATTCATTTTTCTTTAATTGCCATTTTTTGCCTTCTTTCGAAAATTAAATTGGAAGTTCACTATATAGTCCATAAAGTTGCTTCTGAAAATACTCACTCCCTAGAAAATGGATTAGTTGAACCAAAATTAAAATATTTAACAAATAATTGGGATACACGCATTTTAGGCTAAAAAAATATAATTATGAAAGAGCTCAGAACTAAAAGTTTGCACAATATTAACCGTTCGTAGAACTTTGGGTTGAATTATACGTAAAATTAAACGTTAAAAAGAAATGTAGAAAATAAAATAAGTTTCAATCGAGCTACAACTCATTTACTTTATCACGAAATTATTTTTTTTTAGCAAAATCGATTACTTTTGAGTGTCATGTAATAATCAAAACTATTGACAAAAAGATTTATGTGTTTACCCGATCTTATTGGTAGAATTCTATCAAATCCAAACTCATCCTCGCGGAGCGTGGACGACGGTTGCTTCAAGGAGGGCATAAACAAGAACAAAATAAGTAAAGAGGTATTGTCTTCGACCCTGGCGAAGCCCTCATATCTTTTATGTATATGTATATACAAATTTTATTTAATTTGTAAGCGTAAAAAAATATTGAATTTTAAAATACAATTTATTCTTCTTATCAAAAATAAAATTCTATCTAAAAAGGGATATTAACTAAGTTAAAATAAGTTGCGTTCTTCTAGAAAAATTTATATAAATAAACATTTAGGAATGTAATGATATTAAGCGTTAGAACTAACGTTACATATATGTCTGCTCAAGCTCGCTATATAGTTTTTGAAAGTTTTGTTTTAAATTACTTCTCAGGCATCGTTTGGCATAAAACATTACATATATTTTTTCATTGTTATTTATTGTTTTATCTTGATTTTTATTTTAGAGTTACTATTGCACTAAAAGAGATAATTGCAATCTCAATATGGGTAGAACTCTACCCATAAGCTGAGGAAACGGATGTACATGTTTTAGTCAATGAACGGTAACGAAAGTTCTTGTTATTTCATTTTGTGTAGAATTTTACGATTTTATTTATTATATTTTATGAAAAGGTCGCAAATATTGACATTTGAAGGCGTGAATGCGTTGAGATAATTCACAAACCTAACTCTAGTCTATAAGTACAAACTCTAAGGAATTATCTCTAGGGAAGTTTTCAGGCATTTATTTACTTAGATATTTAGTTACAGCAACTGTTTCATAATAGAGTTAACTTTTCCCCCCTTCTGAAATAATCAATGACAAAAAAAAAAGCACACAATTAAAAATAAGACTTTAAATAATTCAGACATAGTGCATTGTGTAAATTTTATTCGCATTTGTGAAAGAGCTTTTACAAAACTATGACAATAAACAAAGACACTACCAATAAATAGCAATAAATTCATATTTATAAGCATATATTGAATATATAAGAAAATATGTAAACAACACTTTATGCTTTGCTTATTTTTTATGTGGATAGGTAGCCGTTCGAGGCGCAAATGCAATCGCTGCGCTGTGATTAAAATTCATTGAAGGTTCCGCAAACAATCGAAGTTTTTATGAGCTCTGATATTTTTCATATCTGTATAGTTCTTATTTAAGAGTTTGGAATTGAAAACGTTGCAAATTTTGATGCGCATAATACCCCATTGGCATATATCTGTGTGCATATGGAAATGTAGTTTATGTCGAATATGATAGTTTGGAAAATGTTGTATAATTTTTTAGCTCAAAGCTTTGTTATTAATCTTAGTAAAAACCCTGTATATTAGTTTAAAAAAAATAGGAATTTGCGTTTAGGAAGCTTTCTTTTTACTTAAGCGCATTTTCAAAACTAAATTTTTTAACTCATTGAAACTTAAGTAACTTAAGCACTTACATTGAAATAAAGACCCAGAATTAGAGTGCTTTAAGTTAAAAGTAATTGCTTTTTTCAAAAATATATATTTTTTTAAAACTAAAGTCAATTTCAGTTGCTTAGTTAAATATTAATTATAAAATCAGAAAATAATAATAAAAACTATAAGAAATTTTAGAAAATGCAGTTTTTTTTTTTTTTGAAATACTTAATACACTAATAATTTCACTGTCAAATATAATTTTCCAAAACGGATTTTAGATATTATGCGTCTTAGTGTAGAGAACGCTGTTAAGACGATAACTCATTTCTCGGCCAATTCACAGTTTTTTTTTTGTTTTTGTAGAATTAAATGTGCATGAAAATATAATACGCTTGATTTTTTGTGTAAAAGCTTATAATTTATATTACATTATAATTTTAGTAAACTAATAATGAACATCATAAGAAAAACTTTAAATATTAATTTATTTTTTGCACGAAAATTATACCAAATAATATATCTGATACACAAAAAAAAAATAATTTATAATCAACTTTAATTTGCTTTCGGTACTCCCAGAACTAAAAATTTTCAGTAAATATCAAGCATCATCGAAATACATAAAATTAAATTTCTTTAAAATCTGCAACGCAAAAATTTTGTAAATTTAATTTAGATTGTTTTTTTTTTTTTTTTTTTTTTTGAAGCCACGCACTTTATTATGGTTTCTGAAATTCGATGCGGAAACAATGCACAGAAAAAAACCAAAAAAAAAAAAATCATCTGCATTTGCCGGTTAATGCAATAAAAACTTGCTGCATGCCATAAACAATAGTTCGGAGAAAAAGTTGGCAAAAACAAACATCATGCTGATGATTTCCGTTCGTTTGCGGTAGTCGCCATCAATGCAATGGCGAGCGAGCGAAAGCCAGGCATATCCTGTTTACGTTTCAGCCACTCTGTGTGTATTGCTGCCTATTCATATTTTGTACAGTAAAATCGGCTGAGGCACGAGACGCGAGGAACTAAGCAAAGTACATAACCAAAAGCAACCGCATATTAGTTAGTCGATATGTACACAAGTGTTGCATGTGTGTGTGTGTGTGAATTTATGTGCAGTAGCACCACCACCAACAAGCTACTACTAGATACAATAATGGAAACACCAATACAATGGTCACTTCCGGCGGTTATTTGAGCTGGAAAAATTATGAAACCACATACTCGAATATGCTGTGTGTTTTATGTCCCAGTAAAAAATTGTAGTATCATATACAAACAAATAATATTTAATTGAAGATATTTTTGGTGGAATATCGTGTAACAATATTTGGTGGCCAATTTGCAAGAATTTTGTGCTTGCGCGAATTTATCGAAATTAGAGAATTCACATTGGTAATGATTTTCAATAGGAAAGAAAATTCGAATTTCGATATCCAGTGCTTGGTATAATGTCTATAAATATTTGTTTGCAAGATTTTTGTTAATTTAATACAAAAGCAAGCCACCTTTTTTGAAAGCTTTTCGTACAAAATTGGAGTAAACACGAAACCAGTTCCAAAGGCGAATTGATTTAAGACAATAGCAAAGGGGAATCATACATAAATATAATTTTATAAGAAATTGATTTAAATAATGTTAGCATGAAAATATTTTTTGGCTAAAAAATGAAACTGATATCATATTGAAAAATTATGAAAAATTGCCTTGGTTAAACATTTTTTCAAAATATATTCTTAGGCCCACTTGCAGAAAATCTAGAGTTCAATTTATAAATTAAGTCATAAGTAAAACAGAGTTACATTTTTAATTTCACAACCCAGACATTGTCTTGCATCAAATAAATCCAGTAGTTCTGGCTATGTACATTTCTTTTTTTATTGAATTTTACGAACTTATTGAAATTCAAAAACGAAAATTATTTTTGCAGCTTCTAGTACAACAACGAAATACTTAGAGTGTCTGGTCTCTAATCTCATGGAAGTGATCGCTTCGCCAACGTATTCGGTGGCGTTCTCACTATTGTTGAAAGAAGCGATTCGATTCAAATTTTTTCGTATGTTTCAAAAAAAAAAAAACAAACTGGTGGACAAATTTATTTTGTCTTTATTTATGACAGAATGTCACAAACTTTAAAACCTTAACCCTGAATAGTTGCTAGGTTAGATCTTTATTTATTTAACTCTCAGTAATTTTAAAATCTAATCCAGTAAAAGCAGATTAATAAATTTAACCGGTAAACTCTGAGTTAAGTATTTCAAAAACAATTCTCCTTTTTTTATATTCAGCCTTCATCTTGGATTCCCACAGAAGATTTTCGACTAGAATTTATATCAGTGAGTCGTAAGTCCCACAATTTAAAAAAAAACAAGTAAAAACAGCGCTGTCTTCGGCTATGCCGAAGGCTTCATACCTTTCATGAATGGAAGAATAGTAAAAAACGTGTTATTGTATTACAATTTCGTATTACCTATAGTTAAAAGCGAAAATTTCCTTCAAATCAATAAAAATAATTCTAGTACAGGCATTGTTATAAATTATTTAATGCTTTTCCTTATGTAATTAAAAAGAACTATGTTTTAAGAAGGGAATGGTTTTTGAATATTTTTAATATCGTATCGACGCTTGATATTTAACATTTAAAAAATACAAATAATTAAGTATTAATATGTAAGACCTACATACATATGTCGGTCTTTGAAAACAGTTATCAGATCCGTAAATAGTTCCCAAACGTTTAACGCTATGATTCATGTGATATTGCGCGGAGCTTATTACTTTTCGCAATAAATATTTGTCCTGAATTTATCTTGCCGATTTACACTGTGAACTCCGATCTTGATGAATACTAATATATAGCTAATAATGGTTGATGTTTGTGCAAAATTTCAAGCCTTTTGCTGTTTAAATGGAGGAGTTATGGTGCAAAATGCAATATCTGAACAATCGGTTGTATTATATGTTATAGTCACCCGATCTGGCCGATTCCGACAAATGTTTAATCATTTGTACAACGACACCTGCTCACCAAATTTCATCAAAATAGCTCTAAAATTGAGGGACTAGTTTGCGTTCAAACAGACGGACAGACGGACAGACGGACAGACAGACGGACATGGCTAAATCGACTCAGCTCATCGTCCTGATCATTTAGGTATACTTTTTGGGGTCTATCTCTTCTCCTTCTGGCACTTACAAACATCGGACCAAACTTAATATACCATTTCATTCTCATGAAAGGTATAAAAATTTTAAATTGTGTAACTAACCAAAATAAACTATCGGTCGCTGAGTCCGAAAATCGATTTAATTTTTTTTTTAAACGGACAAGTTCTACTTAATTGCGTATATCTTAGGAACCATATGAAAAATTTTAATATCGGCTATAGCAAATGAAATTAAAAGATATATAATATTTGGTTGTCAACATTAACAATACCCCATAATAGTACAATACCGATAACTGGATTTGAAAAAAAAAAAAAAATACTAAGAGAAATGTTAAATACAATCGCGACTATTAATATTCAATATTCATGAGGTATTATCGACTTGCCTTTTCTTGTTAATTTCTCTGAAAAAACATTTGCAAAGAATTATTAACCAACCTCCCGATAAGCGGAGAGTACCCACCGGGGTCTGGGAAATATTCAACAATATTCAAAAGTCTCTTTCAAGTTACATAGAATATCACCTGAGCCACGAATACCAGCATAGTTGAACTGCATATGAAGAGATGAAACCAAACCAGAAACTAATACCCTTTATTTGACATATCTGACAATTTATGGCGCTTAATTGGTTTGAGTACCAATAGGTTTGATAGCCAATAGGTGGCGCGGATGGTGATATTTTTTTCATCGATATGGCTTCATTGGAGTGTAGTTAGTTAACTACATAAAGTTAACTGTTATAAAAGGAATAGAAAATGCAATATTGACTCAATACATGAACAAATGTAAAGTTATTAGTACCCTAGTGGGACAAGTGCGTACTCACTTCTCGAGAACGAACATTGATAGCATTCAGTCTTGTGATTGTCTACGAGTTATTTTGTAATGGATTGTTAACGAGCGAATTTTGAGTTCAGAACGATTTCGATTCTAATTTGGGACTATTTCAAGTTCAGAGTCATTTCGCAACATTTCTAAAATTTCATCTAATATGTACATAAAAATCTCGTGTCATGGTGTTTGTGGTTGAACTCCTCCGAGACGATAGAACCGATTTTTATGAAATTTTGTAGGCAAAAAATTAATTCAAGTTTGAGCTCAGTTTTTTGTCAAACACGACATTGCCTGTAGGCAACATTGGTGCATTATATGCTAATTCTATGTAAGTGTATTTTCTTTACCAGCAACGACATCTAAAGGTTTGAATGTAGAAGAGATTGAAAAATTTCTCTATTTTGACATAGGCAACATCCTGTAACTCCCAAACCAGGACTCCTAGGACTTTGAAATTTTGGTCAATTCATACTCAGGTCGCGATTAAAACATATCTATCGTTACTCAAATATTTTTTAACCTCGCCCATTTTAATTCGGGCATGAGAGGGCTAAGGATAAGGTTTACAGCCAGCTTGATTCTGAAGAGGGTTGCCAACTGCTAGAAAAATTAAATTCTATTAATTAATTTAAAACAAACAATTTTCCCACGTGGCTGAGTGGTTGCGTGGTCGCCCAGCAACTCCGTGTATCACGGTTCAAGGCCAGGTAAAGTCTAGAACGAAAAGAAGTCTGATGAGGAGATGTGGTGATCTCCGAAATAGCAGCTATCAGGCTCTATAAATTATACAAACGATTCATAAATATAAAGCCAAAAATAATAATTATTAAATTCAATTAAATTATACAACCGCTTGAAAAATTGGATTAAATTAAACTATGCGCAAGTTATATGAAACAGTAAAATGGCGGTGTCAAGCGTAGAACTATAGGGCCCTCAATTTGCGTTACAACATCTAGACGCACTCCACAAATTGTAGGAGAAGTTCGGCCAAAACTGCCCAAGAGGTTAAAACGCCAATTAAGTAAGTAAGTAATTGGTGATGCTAGGATGGCATGCTGCTGCTGCGATTATTTTTTTTTTTGTAGAAATATTGAAAATAAGCATAAAAGTCCATAAGATAAGTTCGTATTGAGATTTCCAAAAAATCCATATTGCGGCACAATTCTAATTAGAAATGTGGACTTAAAAATATATATAGCTATATGAGGAGACCAGTATAAATTCTAGGATCTGCTAGTAGATACATAAATACATATACAAGGTGGCGCTAAAATGTTACGCTACACTGCTCCAGAACGCGGAATATTGCTGACTATTTATTTGACCAATAATCGGTCGGTGACTTTGGCACAACGTGAATTTCGTCGCAGATTTCCTGGCCGTCCAACGCCTACTGGTGAAACACTGCGACGTTTAGCCGCCCGCCTCGAAGAGACTGGCACAACACGAAATGCTGCCAGGCGTGGCAGACCCCGGAGTAGCCGTTCTGCAGAGAATATTGCTGCTGTAGCCGAGTATGTCATGGAAGCGCCGTCGACATCGACCAGACGACGTGCCACGCAAATGGGTATCAGTCGACGGTCTTTACAGCGAATTTTGGTACAAGATTTGAAGATGTTTCCGTACAAAGTCCAGACGGTGCATCAGCTGTTAGCTGCTGACCGCCAATCGCGTCTAACATACGCTCAAGCCATCCTTAATCACCACCAAGAGGAAGATGATTTTTCATCAAAACTAATCATGAGTGATGAGGCCCGTTTCCATCTTAGCGGGTTCGTAAATAAGCAAAATTTACGCTTATGGGGCAATGAAAATGCGCGTGTAACCCACGAAGAGCCATTACACCCGCTCAAAGTCACTGTATGGTGTGCTGTTTTCGCTGGAGGAGTCATCGGACCTTTTTTCTTCGAAGACGTCGCGGGCCAAACGGTTACTGTGAATGGTTAACGCTACAGAGCAATGATCAACGAGTTCTTTTTGCCGCAACTTGATGAATTGGGATTGGAAAACATGTGGTTCCAACAGGACGGTGCAACGGCACACACTGCACGTGCCACAACCGATATGCTGAAGGATGCATTTCCCGGGCGCCTAATCTCCCGTTTTGGCAATTTGCACTGGCCAGCAAGATCGCCTGATTTGACCGCTCCAGACTTCTTTTTGTGGGGCTTTTTGAAGTCGCGGGTTTATGTCAACAAGCCTCAGACTCTTGCAGCTCTTAAAGAGAATATCCGTCAAGAATGTGAGGACCTATCGCCGGAAGTTTTGTCCAAAGTGATGGAAAATGCCATAAAAAGGGCAATCAACTGTGGCGGCGGCCATTTACATGACATCATATTCTCGACCTAATGTAAAAAAAATCAAAAGACCAAATAAAAATAATCCACAAGAAGAATCAAAGTTTTTCATTTTTTTTTTAAATTACAGCCAAAAAACATCGGAAATTTACTCTTGCGCCACCTTGTACATACTTACATAATGCTAGTTTCAACCCCAAAAATTGGTTTTGTGCCTTTTTGATTTTTCTCCACTATCACAAAGATGCAAAGACGCAAGCATACAAAAATCATAAAAAAGGCACAAAGTAAATCTTCAAGAGTTACAGACGTGTTGTATGCGTTCGTAGTTTTCGTATTGATATTATGCAAATAAAGGAAGTCAGTATGAAATTTATACATTTCTATTTCGAATCATATGCTTTCGAAGCTCACGCGCTTAGACGCACGCATGCCTTTTAAAAATTGACTTTTGAATTTGTGAACTCATGCCATTTTTGCTCTTCAATAATTCGAAGAAATGTGAGGAACTTTCAAATCAGTGACAATCTTTTTCCACATATTATTTTGAAGTAAAATAACCATAACTGCTAAGCTAAAGCTACCCAAAATTTAATATGACTATTACATTCAATTTGAGAAAATCCATTATCATAAATTTAGTGACTGGGTATTTACAAGTAGCTTTGTTTATGGGCAATCGAAATTGCTTGCATTACACATACATATTGTTTTTACATATATATTTTACAAATATACATAAGTGCCTACGCTTTACCTAGTAGTTGCGTTTAACCTAACTGCTACTCTATGCCTGTTTTTGTTATCATAACGCCGAACACTAACCGCCACACAATCAATTCTGCAACTATACAGCCGAACCAAAAGCGAAGTGAACATCAATTTAATCAAGAAATTCAGTCAATTAATGTAATTGAACGGAATATTGGGGTAATGGAGGGATAGACGAAACAAACTGAGCAACCATTGGGCGTGAAATGAGAGGAGATTAATTGAGTGCGTCTTGTCAGATGTATCTCCCTACTCATAAAGTAAAGAGTTCTTTAAGTATGCAATTTTTAGCAAACTCAATTGCAGTAAACTGTTTTCTAAAGCTATTTGCAAATCGTAATATTTTGGTAATTAAAATTTGTTTTAAAAACCGGCTAATTAAAATATCTAAAAGCAACTAAAGTAAAATTGGGTAGCCTAACTCAACCAACAAAGCAGTAAATTTTAATATACATTTGTTGGAAACACCTCCTCAATACAACCCTGCGTTGTTAAAAGTGGCAGGCAGCACCAGAGGAATAAGTGAGAACGGAAGAAGAAAAAGCATAACGATAGTTTAAATAAAATAATTGTCCTTCGAATTTAAATTCGAATTAAGTAGTGAAGACTTCCTTTTTGTGTTGTGTTTCGATATGGTTACTTTTAAAGCAATGAGTGATATTTACAAGTTAGGACTAGCTTTTATTTTTATTTTTTGTAGCCTAAAAATTTTAATGTAGCCTCTAGCCTATTTTTTTTTTGTATTTTCTTAAAAACATTTAGCCTTTTTGCAGCCTTTCCTTTTATGCGGCAAAACGAAATGTTTTTGTATTACTTAATTATTAAAAAATGAAAATTCAATACTATTGCAATATATGTTATCGAAATGCCACCGAAAAAATTACACTTATATCAGTGGAAAAATCTGAAATCTACTGTAGCTTTTAGGCGTTTGATCCAGCTCGCGCATATTTTTTGCGGTTACCCTAGAGAATGGAGCCTCTGGTAACGTTTTCGTTATTACGATGAGGTGCAATATGGTGCAATACTAAATTTTCCAAGAACCGTCGGCGTGCGAGACCCTGTTTTCAATCCACCATATTGCCAAATTTGAGGTCATCGATTTTCTTTTAATTTGCAACTATAATAAGATACAACTTTATCCAATGCAATCACTCTAATTTTACATTTGTTATAATTTATTATGGACTTCAAACCTTTCAGGCTTCTACAATATTTTTGTGCTTTCATTAAATGACCGTTGTACTTCTGCTAACAAAAGTAAATCAATAAAAGCGAACATTTCAGTGACGTCGATGTAAATCTAATCATTACCGAGAACAAGCTTTGCTTCCATATTGGTGCTTATCAAAACAATGCTAATCACAAGAGATGGGAAGAACAATTGAAAACTTGAGGTCTATTCCTTCGTAATTCTTGAAGAGGAGTAGCTGGTAGAATCTAAGATCATGTTGATAATATTTTTCACCGATGCTTTTGAATATCTGTTTTAACAAGGTACCATAGAGTATCTTGTTTCAATTTTATTATACAAATTCACTGCTGAAAAATAGTCCTCTTTGCCTGATAATCCATACTGTACCAAGATTGAGGCAAGTATGATAGAATTACTTTCATAACATTTCTACTTCATAAACAAACCAATATATAGATTCCTCGATATAAATGTATCAAAAGTAGTAAGAGGAAGCGAGACATACCTTTTTAGCTGTAAAAGCCTCGATAAAAATCAATAAGATTATTGAGCAAACCGTTCCACTTTGATAAACAAAAATAATAGGTTATTTTCATCGGGTCAAATTTGACCCGAAGTTCTTATGAAGGTTAATTATTATCGCTACGAATGTTATCAAAACAACACAGAGAAATATAATATATATATAAATATAAGATACGGGATGAATAAAGAAGAAAAGTATTGCCATGATTTCAAAAGTGAATTAAAGTTCTCCATCAAATGACAAACACACCTAATATATAAGTACTCAAATTTATCTGATGACAAATATATAAGTATATGAATTAATTTTACGTAAACTTTAGGTTAATAAATAAACTATTTTTGAAGCCAATATCAATAAGCGGAAACCGCATAAAATTTGTTATGAAATCCAGTACAAGGTTGATGGCAGTATCGATGAAAAGCCTGGCTGAGGTTTGACTAATACTTCCTCAAATTCCAAAGAAAGAAAGTCATTACAAATTTAAAAAAAAAACTACTCTTAGCCTAAGGAAAGCAAAGCAAAAGCTTTTTTAAAAAAATACAGACTTTTCTTTTGAACAATCAGGCGGAAATAGAAATAATCTGACATCATAAATTAGGGCACACTTTAAAACCCCCCTTTCAATGAGGTGCATATTCAAAACCGATTAGCATGGTTATGAGAGAATTTGGACCTTGATTAGAGCAAATTGATATTTACAGATGAATCATCTTTCGTTTTTTATTCCTTTCTTTAGCGAACTATTAAACTCTCTGCAAAAAGTAATTGACTGTCTCAACACAACATCTCGACACTAAGTTTGTGATCGAAAGGTGTAAAAAATGTTTGCTTAAGTCTGCGAAAAAATATAATGGACCGAATAAAAATGAAAAGTCAAAAATCCGAATAGGAAACCAATTGAAAAGCTCAAAGGAAAACGAAGGTTTGGGGAATAAAATGCTTTTCTACAAAGCTAAAAAGAGTATGGAGCGATCTCTCTTCAGATTACGCTAGAAAACTAAGCGAAAATTGCTGAAAATTTCATAGAACGTTAAATTAAAACACGAGTGCACCTAACTGTGGACTCACGTACTAGAAGTAAAACTTTTTGTTGGCAGTAGCAATTAATAAAAGTATTGGTAGTAATTAGTAAAAATAGTGGTAGAAATCATTAGTACAATTTGAAAAAAAAACGTGGTAGAAATTATTAAAAATTGTGATAGGAATTAGTAAAAATAGTTTTAAGAATAAGTAAAAATAGTGTGTGAATTGAATAATAATAGTGGTAGAAACTACTCAATATAGTGACATAAATTAGTAGCAAAAATAGTGGTGGAAATTAGTAAAATCGTGTAAGAAATTAATAAAAATAGTGGTAGAAATTAGTAGAAATTATGGTAGTAAATTGTAGTAGAATTAGTTAAAATAGTAGTAGAAATTAATGAAAATGGTGGTAGAAATTAGTAGTAGCATGAATGAAAATAGTGGCGGAAATTAGTAGAAATAGTGGTAAAAAATAGTAGTAGAGATTAATGAAAATAGTGGTAGAAATTAGTAGTACCATTAATTAAACTAGTAGTAGAATTAATAAAAATAGTAGTAGAAATTAGTGAAACTAGTGGTAGAATTAATAAAAATAGTAGTAGAAATTAATAACAATAGTGGTTGAAATAAGTAAACTGATTCTGACGCGACTTTTGTGCCTCGATATTCTGACGCGACTTTCATTGCGAGATGTAAAAAATCACTGCCGCTTAAGAAGCTTTACTTCAAAAAAATTGAAGCGATCTGTTTTCATATAACGCTCGAAAAATAAACGAAAATTGTTCAAAACTATGTCTGGTTATTAGAGACAATAATGGGAAGTAGATGGCAGATTAACCACAACGTTCACTAGGTATCGGAATATGTATGTAGCAAAAATACAGTGTAATAATTTTTGCGCACTTTTTCTTAAACATTTTGAAGGCGAATCTGTTTTGTGGCACCAACTGTTACTTAGTTTATGTAAAAGTAGTGTACAAAAACGAAAATATTGAACTATCGTAGCATAAAGAAATTAACTTAATTCAACTCCATTGAAACGACTTAGTTTCCAAGCTTATTTCTATCCTTTTCAATCAACTTTCGTTTGGGGTTGGTGAAATGGCACGTACATGGGATCAAAGTATTCAACGGTAAAGCCAAAGGTAAAGATATTCATGTCCGCACTGTCTCTAGCAAATACAATGAATCTATCTACAAATACACATATATATATATATCGTATATGTCCGTTGTAGTGCTCGCTCACCAAGTTAAGGATAAAAGTTGTTGAATAAAATTATGCTATTAGAAAGTTTTTATTTGTTTATCAACAATAATAATTCGAGTGTAGTTTGTAGTGTAGAATAAACGAACGATAGTAGTCGAAAAAAAAACAAAACAACAAATTTAACATTGCGACGCCATTTTCGGATGCACTGCCGACTGCCGACTGACTGATAGTGTTAGGTGCGCGCCTTTTCATTGTTGCTAATGGCACTTTAGAGCCGTTATTTTTTTCGGCTAGCGGGGAACTGCACCGCCGTGAATGTGCAAAGGTAAATTGTAGTTACATATATAAAGTACTCGTAGAAAAAATTGTATGTATGTTTGTAGAAGTTCACAGGTGATTGTGGTATATAAAAATTTATTTTTTTCAATTCTATTTATAGCCATTACTTTTATAGGACTATTACAATTTCCTAAATCGACAATGTGCTAAGTGGCTGAATTGGTTATTGAATTCTATATATACATATATATTTGAAAATATGTATATATTTCTTTGTATTTTTAAAGTCTAACTTCTTAGGTGGCGATCCGCAAATGGAGAGTAAAGTTTGTGAAGCCGATTTCGTTACATAGCTGTGACAGAGAGGATATAATGTAGAGAATGAGAGAAATAGAAAGAAAGCGGCGAATACCCAGCGATTCAAAACGAATTAATAACAAATCTATTTTTTCAAAATTACCTACCTCATGGAAAGGTGCTTATCACAGAAAAATTATGTATCATATTCAACTGTGTTGCCTGAAGTTTTCTTAACCCACTTACGAGATATTTCTATTTAAAGATTTATAAATTTTTGCATCGAGCAATTCGATATGCAACGCATCGACGGGAAGATGAAATATCGAGAAATCTAGAGTCATTGGCGCCCTCAAACGGACAGGAGGGGGTTGAGTTTTGGGTAAGGATAAAGGTAAAATCTCTTTGATGCTCGGAAGAGATTTCAACGTTGATGGTTCTTTACCGATAACTAACTTGCTTCTAAAAAAATGTGTTCTATACTAAAACTGGAATCACAATCGAAAAACTATCGATAGTATCGATAGTTTAAATTTTTAAAAACCTGTAATTTTTAAAAACTATCGACAGCCTGGAAATGTTTCCTCACTGCTTAATTGAAATTGACGCTGTACAAATCGGTAGAATTGCACAAAATCCACATATGTAAGTAAAATTAAATAATTGGCAAAATATACAAAATAGTATTGATAATACTTTAACATTAACTAGGCGCACCCCGAGATAAAATCATGCGGTCACCTATTTCGGATTCTTTTTCATTTTATTTTTTCAAATTATTTTTTTAAATTATTTTTTATAACAGTAACAAAAAGCCTTTCTAATCAAAATATCAAAATTCTTACAAAAATTAGTGAAGTCCTATCAAAATATTCACCGTTTAGTGTAGTTTTGACTTTTCTCCCAAAACGAAATGCTCAGTAAAAAAAAAAACAGCACTACTAAAAATTAATGGTATTTTAAATACATTTTAAACATGCACTTTAATATATTAGAATGCAGTTATATAAGTACTTAGATGCTCTAAAATGTTCCATTATTTTAGAGAAGCCATATTTTTATTAAAAAAAAATTTTAAATAAAGGATGACTTGCAAGTTCAAGCTGTTAAAATAAAAAGAAATACTATGATCTCAAGATATAAATACAAAAAGGAATGTATACCATCAATTCATAATTTTTACTAATAAAATGCGTTAAATTTACACGATGTTCGCAATTATCGGCCTATTTCTTAACTATCTACGGTTTCTGAACTTTGTTAAAGGCATATCCACAGTTACCAAACTCGCTGTATTCACAGTTCACTGGAAGACTGTTTTTCGTCCTTTCAAAATGATTGACTCCATTTATGCTGCCTTTCCGTAGGCTTTGGATAGAGTTTCGCACAAGATATTAATTATGATATTAGCTTGTTTTGAGATTTCATTCAATCTTTTTTGCACGGACTCAATCGTATTTGTCCAAAAGAATCTATGTAGTTGCGTTTGACAATGTTTCTTCACGTCCTTTCATTGCGACTTCTGGTGTTCCTCAGGTTAGAATTTTGGGACCCATATTTTTTACTCTGTTTATCGATGACATTGATACCTGTATTTCTTCAGCCAAATTTCTTTTATATACAGTTGACCTTAGGATCTATTCCGTAATAAAAAGCATTCGTAACAGACATGCTCTCCAATCGGACTTAGATAAGTTTTCTGTCTGGTGTTCACAAAATCGCCTATCTTTGAACGTTAATAAATGTTCTCACTGCATTTTTACTAGAAAGCATTACCCATATTTTAGAAGTTATTTTATCTCTGGCACACGATTAAAATGCGTATCCGAATTTAAGGACTTAGGTATTTACTTTGATACAAAATTGAGTTTACCTTCGCATATTATCTAATTATATTGTGCCAAAATCTTATGCCATGCTAGCTTTTATCCAATGTAATAGCATAGCTGATCCATTTATACCAAAACATCTGCTTACAACTTTTGTCTAAGCTATGTAGATTACGCATCTTTTAGCTGGAGCCCTCATCAAGTTTCGCATATCAATCATATAGAAAGCATCCAAAAAGTTTTTATTAAATTCGCTCTTCGGTCGTAAAAACTGCGTGACGCTTTGCTTGCTTATGAATTTCGCTGTCTTTTCTTGAATTTAACGACTTTAAATAGGAGAGGTGGCTTTCTCGCCTGCACCTTCGTTGCAAATATCTTAACCTGTTCAATAAACTGTTCTGACCTCTTGGCAAGGTTAACTTTAAATATCCCTTTACGCAGTTTGAGGCAGTTCTCTATATTTTATATTGGATTTTCTAGTACTAGTTATGCTAGAAGTGCTCCTCTGATGCGAACTTTTTCGAAAATGAATCTTATAATTGGCCTTGAACCATCTCTTCCAAGGTGCACAGTTTGTAGTGTATTATAAAGGCTTTTTCAATAGGGACGCAACAAAAGTAGACCGATAGTGACAGCAAACGACGCCATATTTTTCCACGCTCTTTTGACATTTCTCTTCAGTAAGGTTTGCCATTCCATCATGGAATGATATACGATCCAACAACGAGTCGAAATTATTAAAATTTACTACCGAAATTCGGAGTCAATGGCCTCAACTTTAAGAGCGCTACGTCCAATTTATGGTCGTCGTTATTTCTGGCTAAATGGCTTCGTCCATAAGCAAAATATGCGTTATTGGACAGGCAGCAATCCACACCTACTCCATGAGTCAACTTTGTATCCCGAAAAAGTTACGGTTTGTTGCGGTTTATGGGTCGGCGTCGTCATTGGGCCGTACTTCCTCCGTGATGATCAAGACCGGCACGTTACTGAGAATGTGAATCGCTACCGCTCAATGATAACAGACTATTTTTGGCCCGAATTGGATGGTATGGACTTGGACAATATGTGGTTCCAACTGGACGGCGTCACAAGCCACACAGCAATTGTCACAATCGATTTATTGAAAACCAAGTTTGGTGAACGTGTTATCTCACGAAATGGCCCAGTCTATTGGCCGCCTCGGTCGTGCGATTTGACGCCGTTAGACTATTTCCTGTGGGGCTACGTCAAGTCTATGGTCTATGCCAACAAGCGAGCGGCGATTGATGAACTTCGTACGAATATCGAACGTAAAATTGCATCAGTATCGGTCGATTTATGCTTGAAAACCGTCGAAAATTGGGTGCTGCGTCTGGACTTCTGCAAGCGTGCCCGTGGTGTCCATGCAAAAGAAATCGAGTTCCATACATAATGGCATCGAATGTACTTTCACAGGAATAAAGAATTAATTCATATCCTAAGCCGTTTTTGTTTGATTTAAAAAAAAAACTTTTGTGGGTTCCTATTGCAAGACCCGATATAATTACTTTAAATAGTATTAATCACTTTTGTTAATAGTCAGTAAGGATTGTGTTCTTTTCACTGAATTTAATAAATAATTACCTAATATAAGTCGCAAAATGGTAGTTATCAATTACTTATTACAAATTTTCCCACTTATGCTTGCTATTGGAAGAACTTGCAATTTCAATCACAAAATAATAGTTATCGATGGCATAGAATCTTTGAATTTTGCTATATTAATTATTTATTGGCTTTTATTATTTTCTCTTATAGCTAAAGGTTATGCCTCAGGAAAAATTTTCACTAGTTTCAAGAGGTGAATAAATACGTAATTACTTAATGCTTGCCTTTAGCCTGATAACCTATATTTCATTTCAGTTCAACCTCTTGACATAAACCGCATATTTTGAATGCAATTTATTAAATTTTCACAGTCCATTTTAAAAACAACCAAAAGCATTTTCTGACAAATTAAAACAAGCGCTAATCTATCGGCAATGTTGTTCGGCAACGGCCGATAGCAATTCGGTTATCGTCTCTGCGCACCAACTTTCACGCGCGCTCAAACAAAACTGAGCCAAGCAATCACAAAACTGTCTGAGATTTTTTTTTCACGCCCGATCGCATTTATTAAACTGGAGATATAGACTACTAAAACCATATATTAGCAAAAAAAATGGGTTTCTTTTTACTACGCTTAATATTTGTCGAGGTTTTCGTGCACCGATATTGTGCAATGAGTCCGGATAACTCATTACAGAGCTGAAAAAGGCGCATTGCGCAGTCTATCATTATTACTGAGGAAAAATAAAAGAGAACCGGTGTTGATACTCCTTTTACGAATTTCTATAGTTTTAATTCAAATAACTTGATCTTGCGTTGAAAATAAATATCAATGTATTTCAGGCAACTCCAAAATTTTCTTACGACTTCACTTCTGTAGTCGAGTGTTATTTGTGTATCGCAGAAAAAGATATTTATACTCCTTCATATTTAGGTTTAATAGCAAATTAACAAGAAATACTGACTCAAATTTTGTTGAATGTTGAAGTTTTGTGATATCTACGATTAGAGTGCTAACATTTGCCATCGAAATTCAACATAACTATCTTACGAATATTTCAGCACATTTTTCATTGCCAAGTATCGCTGAAGGGCGTATAAGAATTTCCCTCGAACTGAAATTATTTTGATATAACTACTCGTTTTATTTTATAGCTTTCAGGCCGTTGCTTTCCTATTTTAGCTACCTACACTTCGAAGAAATTAAAGTTCATTGAAGTTCATTAGGCTTGCGAAGCGAAAATTCGAATTGCCAGTCGCGTGTCCATTTAACCGCCCACGAATGGTGTTGCATATCTTCCATGTGTAAATGTTTTCTGGCAAAAATTTACCATCCTTTCTGAACAAATACCACTACATACACACATACATAGCTCTGTTTGTAGCAACCTGCGTGGTCAACAAAGAAACAAAATAGTCAGACGCTTGCGAAAAATTGTGAAGTTCTGTAACGGCCACCACCTCAGCTTCAACATTTCCATTCGCATATCAATCGACTGCAATAAATTTTCCAACGATATGACCTTACCACTGATTTTTGTATAGGTAGCAGATATCAAACGATATGAATTTGGATTTGGCTGCGAGCGAGCGAGCGAGCGAGCGAGCGAATGTTTAATGGGAAGGTGAAGTGATTTCTACTTTAATCAATGCCTTATTTTCGAAATTTTCGAAAAAAAAACATATGACGAGGGTTTGCATTCATTGAAGCTGCGGATAAGTGGCGGAGACGGAGATGAAGACGGAGCTGAATGGTTTTAGATAAGCGAACATTTCACATTCATACATCCAATATATTTGTTTAGGTGTATATGGGTGTGTGTTTGTGTATGCCAGAGTGTGTGTGTGTGTGTGTATGTGTAAATATGTTTGCCTTTATTTACGCACGTCCAAGTCCATTGGAGCGTGTTCGGCTTGTGGCGGTGGTGTCGAAAAGAAAACGCCAACAAATTTCATCTGTTCAGCTCAATTAATTCGAAATTGAGATTGAGCATCAATGATAAGTGTATCCAATTAGGAAAAATGGGCGCTCTCTATTCTATGAATGCTGAACTGCTGCTAATAAAGCTTAGTGGGTATCGGGGAGTCGAAGAGTGCAGGTGGGGGTGAATAACGGTACATTTAGACAAGAAACTAAGTCATCTGTGTGCGCGCAAAATAAGAGAAAGTAAAAAGAAAAAGAACTTAAATGATTTACGGATTTTACAGATTGAAAGTTTTCCTGTATTTTTTTTTTTTTTTGTTTTCGCATAGGAAGCAACAAGAGAGCAACAAATAACTAACAAACCCTCACAATCGTACCGTTATTTGCAATTGTACGAGGTATATGAGCCGTGCCGCAAATGGAACAATACCAAATCACGAGTCATTGCTTTGCCTGCCGTTCGAACGCTAAACGAGGGACGAAATATTTATGCTTTGGTTGAGCCTCAAGATTTGGTCTCACCGAAATGGTGAAAAGGTTTCAAACTCACTCACACACTCGCACAAAAATGTTTAAACTAAATATACTACCAAAAATCATTACATTTTATCGAGCTCATATTGGCTGCATGCGCGGAATTCGAGGTTTTAAAACAAAGTCAACCACAATTTGGGCCAGATTCACACCATAAATTCATGAGCACATTTCAACAGCTGATAGACCGAATTGTTTTAAGCGTTTCCTCTGAAAATTTAATATATACAAAAAGGTCGGTTGCCGCCTAAAGTAAAACACCATGAGGAAAGTTTTACGATTAAACTGAATTGATAACATTTCTCACGCTCACTTCGCTTTCTCTGCTATTTAGCCAGCTGTTGCTGTGGTGAACCCCACCGCTTACTGTCTGAGTTAATCAGCGTCAATTAAAAACTTAGCACATGGGTTCGGCTTAAATGTTGCAATGTAAGGGAAAAATACCATGCAGTGATTAAGAAAAAGCAAACCATTTGCAACTTTTTGAGGTAAATACTAGGAATCAATCTGAATGTAGGAAACACATAAAATTTTTATTTTCAAAGATTTTAGAGTCTACGTTCATTTTTTTTTTCAAAGAACCCATATTTAACTATCACGTGTGCTAAATTAGTAATTTAAAATTCACATTGTAGTGTGAAGTTATGTGAGAGATTTTTTCCGCGCTTGTTGCTTATTTTTGGAAAATTGTGCACTCAGGGAAAAATATTTCGTTAAAACAAGAAATCACCTTCCTTTTAAGAGTTTAATTTAAGAGTTTGTGTTTTTTCCTTAATAATCAGAAAAAATACCTTAGTATGAGAACTTTTCCCTGCAAAAATTGTCTCATTAATTAGAGGAAGCAAATTTACTTAATATTAGTAATAATAATTTTTAGTTTTGCCCAAATGGGGTAAATCATTCACTCATTTTAAGGAGCCATTTCAAAGAAATTTTTCCTTAGAATAAAATTGCGCTAAGGAATGTTTTTATATGACTGCACGCTTGTATTTTTGTCAGTCTATAGGTCTGCGAGTAACCCTCAGAAAAAATTAAATATAATTTAAAATTTTTTTTCAGTTTTAATGATTCGCGACCGCTTGTTACGCTCTTGTTGTTAAATACCACAGACTCTATAGCGGACAAGATCTCTAATACCTGTAATTTGCAGTTTATTTGATGATAGCCACGATAAAATATTAAAACGCTGCGCAAATCATAAAAGAAATATAACAACAATTTAAACTCCAGTTTTTCCACAACAAAAGTTTATAAAAAACTTACGAAAAAACTAAAAATTTTTTTCTACGCAATTCTCGATCGGGACATGTTTTGTTTGAAGAAAAAAATATGGAAAAATAGACAAAAGGGAAAGCGGCAGAGCAATAACTCCTATTTTGGATATCACAACTTATCATCAGGTAATTTTTTTTTTTTTGCAGACTAATTTGGAATGCAGCCCTCAAGTGCCCCTGTGCAAAATGATCTCTTCAAGTTAAGCAAAGCTAGCCAAATATTACTGTAAAATATTACTATAACTATAAAAATTAAAGATTATTAAAAGTATTTGATGTGCGAAATATTCATCTGTTCACTTAGACTTAAAACCGTAAAATTTTTAAAGAGTTTCATATTCATATAACGGGGTTTTCAAAATGTCATCCTCATATTTGGTCATTATAGTGTGATTAACTTCTAGCTGTATGCATGGCAATTCAGATGCTTAAAGATTTATATGTCACAAATTTAAAAAGTGTATATGAGAGGTTCTAGACATTTCCACTCGATTATTTAGTAACGAAGTTTTATATTAAATTTTAGGCAAAATTGTTAAATTATTAACAGTTTTTGGAACGTAGTTTCTCTTTGAACAAAATGCTTATTAAGCTAAAAGGATAATTTTGTAATTTATCTCATTTTCAAAAGAATTATAATAAATTACAGAATTATCTAAAACTAAAGCGAAGCTGTAACTATTTTGAAGGTTTTAGTTAGTTTCCTACATAAAAGAGTTTTTACCCTTGTGTCCATTTCAGTTTTTTCTACAACGAATCGTGAGAAAATAAAATACTTATGCAAGCGAACAAAAGTCAGACTCTATTATTACTTTTCTGAGCAGATGGAACAAAGTATTTAGCAGATCAGATGAACCTAAGTGAATTTTTTGCGAAAATATCAAAAGCAATGAAAAATCCCAATTAATGGCTTGGACTCACTTGGAATGTATTTTCAGTGTTCTGATGCATGAGACAAAAAAAAATAAATGGGTAAAAATTTCGAAGTCGGCGGTTGATTGAAAAAAGTATTGTTATGCAAGTCCTCACTGCAGAGCTTTGAAATTATGTAGATTTTTGGCCCACCACGTGGACACAGCTGGAAAAGGATTTCAGCGAACGCCTGAGTATTAGGATATAGGGACATTTACGGTAATGAAGCAGCGAATGAATTGGCGAGGTATGGCTCTGCAATGAGCCTGCCCCATAGAGTGAACATAGGTGTTTCCCTTAGAGAGCACAATTGTCGAATTTTACTACGCAAAAGCTAAACAGATATGGAAACGTACAGGACCGTATAGAATTGCCAGGCAGTTTTGGGTATGCTATGACCCGCCTTAAGCCAGAACTCCGATAGGAATGAGCAAATAAAACACCTACACACTCACGGCAGTTTGCACAGGGCACTGGCCATTTGGAATGCATCTCAGGGGATTCGAAGTAAGTTTAGCGACTAATATTTTAGTTATTAAATATTTATATCGTAGCTGATTTTAAATTAAGTGACATTACTCGCAATATGTCAAAAGCTGAACCATTTTTTTTAAAATAATAATTAGTGACCTTTCGCAGCATCTAATTTTTAAGTTTGCAAAAAATGTGCATAACAGATTTATTTTATTATAGCTTCGTTAATAAAAAAAATATCAAATGAAATACGTTCCAAGCTTTCTTGAATTTATTTTATTTTACTACATTGCAACTCTTAAAACACTTAGTCACTTTTAAATGGAAATATTTTTGAAGAAGTTTACATTACTTTAGGCAACCAAGAAATTATTTTCCGAATGCGTACAGCCTTTCGCCGTATGATGACGGCGTTCCTACAACAATTATACAAATTAATTTAATTTCTACACAACTTGTTAGGTGCTGCTTTTGTATTTCCCTCATCAGTGGGTTGTATTGTCTGCTACCTTTTCAATTATACGACTATTTTTTTGCGCTAAGCTCTTTTTTGTTTTTGCTTTTATCTGCTGTTCCCCGTATTCGCTTATTCATTCTACATCTAACTACATGCATTCACCCTTCATCATCTTCATCATCATCATCATCATCATCATCGTCAGCTGTCACTTCTAAGCAATGCTACTGTGCTGTGATTAGCTTAATTTAAAGTTAATTTTAGCTAAAACAAGGTGTTATTATTCCTGACTGCTAGTTTGTCTAGGTGCCGCGTCGGCAGACGAACCCAGTACGGCTACTTCACAGCAGCCACACAATACAAAAAAAAACTCTTGAATATCTGTATGACTTTATATATAGATATGTATGTTTGAATTTTTATACTACAGCTGTTTCTGCCTCAAAGGGATCGCATATACAGGATAGTGAGCTACACCTGCTGCTTTGCCTCCTTGGTAACCCCTACAGCAACCTACGACGCGTAGAAGCGGCATAAACTTCGGTTGCTGTATGAAAAGCTAAACCAGAGGCAGCAACGCAACAACTCAACCAAAAGCGCGTGACTGTGGCTGTCTCTCTCTGTAGGTGAGATGCCTATCTAAATTGATGCGTTTTTCTATGCTTTTGATTAGTGGCATTAAATTAATTACCGGGCATTAGATGAGCCAGTACGAGTACGAGTGAGTGGAGTAGACGCAGCGCTAAACGCCATTAGCTTAATCCGAAGGTGGTTCAGATAGCAGATTTTTTTTTTGTTTTACTTATTGTATAACAAAGTTGCTCTAGCACTTTTTTCAATTTTTTTTTTGCTCACCATCTGACAAAGCACAAAATGAACTTGACAGACTTTTTCTCAGCTTCTGTAAGTTCCCTGTCGGAAATGGAATTACTTAAAAAGTAATTTAAAAAGTACTTTCTTTTACCAACTACAAGTGATTGAAGTTCGTTCTTTTTTTCATGTAAGCAACCAACTTTATTAACAGGGCGATGCCCCAGTAGCAACTCAATTACCAGAGAACTCAACAGCAGCAATAAAATGTTGAGAGTGAGAGTGATGGTTTATGTACATCGCATTACGAAAGTCGAGTTGATATCGCGTAACGAAGTCAACTACTATTTTTTACTAAAACTACTACAAATCACTTCTACTATTTTTAAAAAATTCTACTACCATGTTTGCTAATGCTACCACTAATTGCTACTACTATTTTTAATAATTTCTACTACTATCTTTCGTAATGCTATTACTAATTACTCCTACAATTTTACTTAATTTTTATTACTATTTTCACTTATTATACCACTTTGTGTAAGTTCTATTTAAAAAAAAAATTCTACTACTATTTTTACTAGTGCTAATTTCTACTACTATTTTTACTAATAATACTAATTTCTACTACTATTTTTACATATTTTTACTACTATTTTCTCAGTGCTACTTCTGATTACCACTACTATTATTACTATTTTTAATACCATTTTTACCAATTCTACTACGTTTTATAACGTAATTTTTAGCAATGTCTATTACTACTATTACTAATACTAATATTTTTAATAATGCTTCTACTTATTGCTGCTACTATTTTAACAAATATCTACTCCTATACTGACTAAAGCTAGTACTAGTTACTACTACAATTTTTACTAACCGCCGCTGCTATTTACTTATATTAACTTTACTAGCGCTATTATTATTTACGACTACTATTTGCAGTAATTATGCCTACTTAATAGTGCTAGTACTAATACATTTTACTACTATTTATAAAAAATTCTGCTACGAATTACTAATAATATTTTTAATAGTTTTATAGTACTATTTTTACTAATGCTGCTACTAATTACGACTACTATTTTCACTAAAACTGCTACTAAATATTGCTGGTATTTTTAATATTTTCTAATACTATTTAAAAAAAGTTAAACTGCTACTTACTACTAGTATTTTTAGTAGTTTATAATGCCATTTTTACTTTTAGTAGCAGTAATTACGACTACTATTTTCACTAATTCTGATACTTAATACTACTTGTATCTATTAGTGATTTTTACTACTATTTTTAAAAAATTCTACTGCTAATTGCTACTAGTATTATTAATAGTTTGTAGTACTATTTTTTCCTAATCCTAATGCAACTACTAACTAGTACTACTATTTTCACTAATTCTGCTACTAAGTAGTACCAGCTGCTAATATTTTTAAGTACTACTAACCACTATTACTACCACAACTAATCTCACATATTCAGCTTTCCTATCTCTTTATGAAGTCCGCAAAGAAGTTTTTCTTCTTTTTTTTTACTAAAACTGTTTTTGAATTATTCTTTATTGAAAAACTGAACAATGTCATGCTGCACTTGTTGCGCTGTTGTTGACTTCCAATTACTTTTTAAATTGGTAAATTTTTAAGACTTGCTACTTTTTCCGACAGGGTACATACATACATACATACATAGATACCAACCGATACATTCGCGTTTTCATCTAAACGAGTGGCTAGTTGTGCTTCATGCGCTAAAAATATATACATATCTAGTTATGTATGTATATGGTGTGCGCGAGTAACAAAGTTGCTGTTGAACGAGAAACAATTTTGTATTGATGTAGATTGATTAAATTAATTGAAATTCATACAAAGCCATTGAGTTACTGAAACCCTACATAGTGAGAGTAGACTGGTTAATTGATGCAGAAATAGTGGGTTGAACTTCGAATGTTTGCATCAAAAAGTAATTATGCATTTAATGTCTTACTCACGCTATGCTCGAGCGGCGTTAAAGTAATTGAGTTGTTGATGTGCTTTGGGTGGTTTTTATTCTTGATTTTTGCTTCGTGATTATATGCGTAATGCTGAAAGATTTGCTGAGTGTTTGACATTTATGACTTATTGACTGTTGCTATATTGGGCGCATGATATTTGTGGAAAGCATAATGGAAATGATTTAATAAATATAAGTAGATCTAATAAATATATAATTTTAAGCTTTCACTAACATATATAGAGTGCGGCACTAAATCATAAAAAAAAAACCGTACTACCTTAAATAGTACATCTAAATGACACTGACATCTGATGCACCTTTATTGAAAGCTAGTAAGTAACCTAATTAAAACTCAATTATCCAATTCATTTGTTACTGCAATTTTTGATTGCAGTTGAGTTGTAAAAAAGCATTTGACAAACTTTTGACAGCACGCTTTGCTCATTGGTAGTAGAGCGTTCTGTTGAATTTTATAATCAAGGTCTATACGCAATATATAAGTATTCCATATGAAAACAAATTAATGTTATAATGACTATTGCCTATTTTGATTAGTATAAAAGTATGCATAAGCATTGTCGCACCGAAGGAGGGGGGGGGGGGGGGGGGGGGGGGGGGGGGGGGGTGGGGGGGGGGGGGGGGGTGGGAGGTTTGGAAGTTCCTACCAACAGCCTACAACTGTATTACAATCTTGAAATTAATTCACCTTATTTTTTTAAATTAAATTAACATATGTGTAGTGTTGTGTATTTAAAAGCAAAATCTTCAACAATACAGGTGCAATAATTTCGCTATCAATCTCGAGAAATTTTTTTCCCCAAAGATGGACAGCGCTACAACCAGGATTTATATTCGGCTATGGACTCTCATCTTAGCAGAAACCCGCAAATGGCATAAGTACAACATTTTATTGCTTACAAGGAAGATATTGCATATACACAAAATGGTCTTTGGTTGGATATAAATAGATCGGAAATTAGATTTTACTACGTACTAATTTTTTATACATATACAGTTGATTCTACAATAAAAGCCATAGTACAAATTAATTTTTTAAACTTTGTGCAAATTTTAATAAGATTCAAAAAATGTTCAGAGACATGTCAAACTTTTCAATCATAATTCAATTTACTATAAATTTCAATTACGCTTAGATAACTTTTTTTCTACGGTGTTGGCAATTTTCATAAATTCGTTAAATAATTAAAATTACCAAAAAAAAGTTGTCAAAAATCAATGTCATTTTTGAAACTCCTCAAACTTACAATAAAATTGAATGGGCTGCACAAATGCGTATTGGTTTTTGTTTTAACAGTAATACACTGCATTCTTATTAAAAAAAAATAACCCAGTAAAAATAAACCAGAAATAAATTAAGTGTCGAAACCTGTCGATTTGTCTTTGTTGTATAGCTTGACTAGGCATTAAAAAAAATAATTCGAATCACATAAAATATTAACGGAATTTAGTTAGAGTCAAAAGCTGGAGTTTCATAAAATTGGCTTTTTGCAGTGGTAGAGTAAATAAAATTACTATTAAAAATATAGTCTTCTATTTCCAAATAACGCCTATTTCAATTTTACAAGTTTCTAGTTTTTACCGAAAATATGTTGGTAATTGTATTTCCCATTTTTTAGATAAATTGAAAACTAAGCTCTACACATCTTTTTTTGCATTCCAAAACTTTAGCTCGCCCTTTTTATAGATTTCTAGAGTCAGACAAATTTATTCCTTTTATTATAGCACAGCTAATTGGTGGGCATTGAAAGCAATGAACTGAGAAATTGTTTTCAACTCTTGAAGTGTTTTAGTACGAAATTTAGCTTAGTTACAATATTTACTTCAATGCCTTGTCAGGAGATTTGCGCAATGCTCATTGCATGTTACGAACGCATTTAAAAGTTACAGATGTTCAACTAACCCATAGAAAGTTCTAAAGTTCAGGAAAGTAAAATAAAGTGCGGATTTTTAGAATGAAGTATAGACAATCGCAGATCTCGCGAAAGTTGAGTAAAATTTACAGATTTTTGCATAACATGCTTTGGATAAAATTTGTTACCGATATCGATATAATCGATTCATTCATGTTCATACTAATCCTTACTGTTGTCGATTCTGTTATGCTCAAATTATTCGACATCAATATAGTTAGTTTTATCGTTATCGATATCGTTATGTTTATCGTTATGGTTATCGTTATCGTTATGGTTGTCGTTATCGTTATCGTTGTGGTTATCGTTATCGGTATATTTATCGTTATCAGTATTTTTATCGTTATCAGTATCGTTATCGTTATCGTTATCGTTACATGTATCGTTGTCATATTCGTTATCGTCATCAGTACCATTATAGTTATCAGTATCGTTATCGTTACATGTATCGTTGTCATATTCGTTATCGTCATCAGTACCATTATAGTTATCAGTATCGTTATCGTTATCATGTTCATCCCTAATCCTTACTGTTGTCGATTCTGTTATGCTCAAATTATTCGACATCAATATAGTTAGTTTTATCGTTATCGATATCGTTATGGTTATCGTTATGGTTATCGTTATCGTTGTGGTTATCGTTATCTGTATATTTATCGTTATCAGTATTTTTATCGTTATCAGAATCGTTATCGTTATAGTTACATGTATCGTTGTCATATTCGTTATCGTCATCAGTACCGTTATAGTTATCAGTATCGTTATCGTTATCGTCATCATTATCGTTATCGTTATCAATATCGTTATCGTTATCAATATCGTTAGTGTTTACTTTTAGTGTTACCTTTATTCTTTTCGTATTCGCCTTATTAACTAAAATCAAAACAATTTCAGTGCTCTTCTAGCCATACTTAGTTAGCCATTGACAATGGGTAGTCTTTTTCACATTTCAATCATCGTGACGCTTGCTTGCATATTACCTACTCTTCGCTACTCGTGCTCGTACAGACGCAACACAGCGTATGAGCAACTTAACTGTGAACCTTTGAGTTTCATATAACCACTTTCAAAAAAGTGTTCAACGAGAACTTAGAAATAGAAAGCAAGTAAAAGTAAGTGTAAAAAATAATACATATAGTACATCTCATTGCCACTTATTTGCGTGGCCTTGGCCTAAACTTTTCACACTTTTCACATTTTTTATTAACAAATTTTCTAAATAATTTTCGCATAATTTTTATGGAAATGCAAAATTCTAGCGTTCTACTTGCTTGCCGTCTCATAACTTGCAATTAGCGTTTCCTTTCCTCACACGAGCAGCCGGAGCACAGCCGGTGTGACC